>JALLAU010001034.1:0-11384 GCA_036939495.1 Thalassiosira hispida
GGGCTTTGTCTTGAAAGGTCGTGCGTTTATCAAGATGATGGAGCTGTGTTTGTGTTGTGGTCGAGATTTTGAAAGGGATAGAGTGGTATGAAAGATAGGGTGAGTTATGAGGATGGTATCCGATGACCAGCACACGATTTTGTGCATCCTGGTATCCCATCACAACACAGCAACATGATCAACGATCAAATTCATTTCGGCCGCTATCAAAAAAGGGGGGGGTGCAAATGGTACCGAGCTCGTAGTATGCTCGTTGCCGCTAGTAATTTCATTAGTGAGTTTTATGTGGTTCTTGCAGTAGACAGTAGGTAGAGGATCCAATGTCAGTAATAGCTCCTGACCACCAGCATAAGACGCCGATAATACAATTAACACTCAACCCAATGGTTCCAATGGTGAGATGGCGAATCATAGTTGTTGACGACCTACAATAAGATGATCATCAACACCAACCGAATCCACTACACTAGCTTATCTTTTGTCGTAGCCGTCGCTGGATTTATGGTGAGATTTTACGGTGTGTTTTGTCTCTATCTGTTTTGTTTGCGGTATTCCATTCGTTTCTGTCACTGCAGAAGTGGAAAAGCAAAGCTAGCATTACCACCTGCCTGAACGATAGCATGCATTGGCGTTGTAACACCAACTGTCATCGTTATTCAATCCCATTTACTCTCTCCGTTGGGCAAGCCGCGCACCACATACTCATCTGGATTCTTTCCTCCAAACATAGGATCAATCTCAGCATCAAAATCGTCAGATCCAAACATATACTCCCCGTCATTCCCAGGCGTCGTGGGGCGGTGACTGTCTTCGGGAAGACTCGCAATATGATCGTCCATCATTTTATCCAAACGATCTAGTTGCGCTTGGGATTGTTTGTACCGAACTCCATTGGAAACACTGTAGTCAAGTAAGTGTGAGTTGACCCGATCGGTAGCCCGCTCAGAGTCGTAGAGAGATTTTTGAGCATCGACAACCTCGTTTCCTACCATCCGAAACAGCTCCTGCAATTCTTCAGAAGAAACACCGGTAAAGTCATCATTGTCATTAGGCTGATTCCCGTCTTCTTCGTCGTCGGCGTCGTCACGACATTCCATTTCAGATATAACCTTTGTCAACTTTGATTTGGCAGTTGAAAACCTCTTCATCGCAGTGGCACGGAGTATTACAGCAACAGTTTCTTGCACAGTGAGCTCGGCTCTCGTCTCTTTAGCTATGCTGCTGTTGGTGAATGAAGGAAACATGTCCGTTTCAAGGAAATATTCATCGAGCAATCCAATGTCACCGTTTTTTGCCGAAGCTTCGCTTTCGTCTTCCTCAGAATCTATCACTTCCACTTGTTGTGATTCATCATCCAAGGTGTTTTCTGGCTCGTCTCCAGCAGACCAATTGGCATTGGTTTCAGGAAAATCATCACTAGATGAATCAACTGTGGTTTCTATGATTCCATCTGCCGACATGCCATTAGTAGATTCTAAAGCAATATCTCTGTTGAATGCATTGTCTGGACAATCTTGTCTTTTTGCCAAATATGAATGAAGCTGGGATGTAGTCCCTCCATCTAACAGTTCTACAGGCAACGGAGGGTCAATTTCTGGTGAACCCGTGAGGCAGAGAAACAACCACTCGCGAAACTCGCTCGTCCAACGCATGTTGGAAGGCCCGAACGTATTGGTGGAATACACGGTCCTCATTGCCGCCCTTGCTTGTGGGAACTTGGCCAGTGCATGCAATAATCGGTCCTCTGCCTGCAATATCAATTGGTCAGGATCACTCTGGAACAGTTTCTTCTCAGCAAATTCAACGATCGATTGACCATCTGATGGTCTATCGTCGCCTAAACTGTACCCAGCACGGATGGCGTCTGGCGTGAGGTACTGCTCACCCAAGTATTGGTTAGAATTGAAATAAACAACATCTTCCTTCTTCCGGTTTGGTTTGTAATCTTCTTCAAAAATGGGAGTTTCAGCTCGAAGCCTATACTTTTCCTCTACTGGTGTGGGGGTTTCTCCCAAGTGCATCTTTGGCTTCGTTTTCTGTGAGCAATCGAATGGAAGGCTCTGGTGAGATCAAATAATAATCGCGGGCGGTATATTAATGCAAATTGTGATTGCACACACACACTCACCCCATTCGTTCCCAGCCAATCTCTATCAGATTGGTGCTTGAATGTGAACCCATTAAAGTGAGGCACGAGATGTCGTTCTGGAAGCTGAAGATCCATTGACTGTTGAGTGGTACGAAACGATCGAGTTCTAGTTTTTTGAGAAACTGGCCTTTGTGATCTAGAAGCAGGGATCTGCCTTGCCTCTCTTATAGGTGGCTGATTTTCACTGGCCAAGGCATTCCTTGACATCTTTTCATCACCATCATTCATGTCAACATCACCACCGCGCGTTAGTCTTTCCATCTTGAGCGCTGCCGCCTCTCCCAAAACACCATCCGTTTGTTCTATGCGCCGCTCTATCGCTTCCCGCACGCCAGCTTTTCTCGAAGCCATGTTAAGTATATCTGACTCCAACTGTACACGCAACATGCCAAGCGAAGACGAACTTCTTTCTGTGTCGTCATCTTCTGCAATTATACCCACCAGCATTTCGGCAATATTGTGCACTCTTCGTGTCCGATCGGCTGGGTTTGAGAATGTGGCTAGGAAAGTAGACACCTCATCACAAATGCTAGCAAAACTCCCATCGGTTCCGTCTTTGGCATCTGCGTCGTACTTTGACAGAAGGTGTGCAACATACCATTCATCACATGGAATGACACTGTCTAGTACCTCCTCCTGAAACCGTTCTCCTGCCTTGTCTCCACCACCAGCAAAATCGACATAGTCCGAGGGGTCTTTCACTACTTCGCCTCCACCACCAGGGAGCGTGGCAACATATAATTCGTTTCGATTCAACTCGGGTACATTGGATAGAATGTTGCTGCTACACAGCCGTACTACTGCATTCTTGCCGGCATCATCGCCATCCATACAAAGGATGATCCGGCCTACCATACATAATATAAGGAAATATGAGCGACAAAAGTAACAGAGAAGTTTGTAACAGATAATCCACATGACATGCAAAGCTGAGAGAATAGAGTTTAATGGGGAGGAGACTTACCACCAGGAACATTTCCCATCTCTGCCGCAATCTTCAATTGTTCCAATGGCAATGCAGTTCCCATACTAGCCACCACATTTCGAACACCGACATTGGACAATGCAATGGCATCAAAATAACCTTCCACAATGACAACTGCTGGCGGTGCCTTAAATGTTTTTTCCATCGTCGCTGGCGATCCCTCTTTTGTTGTCGTTGACGACGAGCTACTCTTGTTTGCAGAAGAAGAAGAAGTAGAAACATCTTCCATCGCTACCTTTGCCCTGTGTTTGTTAAAAAGGACATTCTTCTTTGTAAACACGAGAGAATCGGGACTGTTAATGTACTTGGCAGGTATGAACGATGGTTTTTCGTTCTCTTCGTCATCGCCGATACCATCATCGTCGGCAGCGGCCTCCAGGATTCTGCCACCTAGTGCAATCACATTTTGTCCACTGTCATCCATGATGGGTATGATCAACCGGCTTCGAAATCGATCCATTAGACCAGAATAGTCATGATCTACAACATTTTCATCTTCCGTGTCTTTGTTGTTGCTAGTCTCCTTGCCATCTTTGCCTTTCGCGTCCGATGAATCTTTCGCCTGAATACTCTGGCTATTCTCGTCGCTATTCAATTGAATCTGCTGCTTCCTCTTCGTCCGAACAGCAAGTCCAGCCTCCACAATTTCATCCGGAGAAAATCCAGATTCTGCCAAGTATTCCACCAAGGAACCATCGCCCCATTTGGCATCATTCCTCAAAGTCTTCTTCTTCTTTTCATCGCCATAGTAACAATCGGGAGCATATCCAATCGTAAACGTTCGTGTCGATTCGGGCGATATGTGTCGTTCGCGTAGGTGGGCACGAGCTTTTCCTGCCGTGGGGAGGGTTACCAGACATTTTGTGTAGAATGCCGCGGCGGCAGTGTTGGCCTGCCTTATTCTGTGTCATATAATTGTGTTTGTGTTTGCAACGACGACGGCAACAACAACAAAAGTATAAGTGAATAAGTATATACATATATATATATATATCAAAAAGAGATGAGGTGTAACACCCTCCTCTACGCAACTCACCTATCCTTCTTCCTTTCTCGTTCACGAATCTTCTCCTTCGTTTCCTCACTCAACCCATCAAACTTACCACCATCACCACCACCACCACCAAAGTAGAAGCTCCAATCACCCACATCCAAACTAGCATCCCCAAACTCACGTGCCGCATACTCCACCGCCTGCATATATCCCATCTTTTCCTTCCCCAAACTCTTTCTATTATTCTCCAAATAATCATATTCGCGAATGAAATTATAAATATCACCACCGGCACCACACGAAAAACACTTGTACAATCCTCGATTGTCATCGATGGACATTGATGGATTGGTATCGTCGTGGAAGGGACAGCATGCCTTGGCGGTGTTGGAGGAGTAGGACGATGATGATGTGCGTGTAAAGTCTGGGAGGTTGTAGGATTCGATCGCATCGACTAGGGATATGGATGATTTGATTTGGGAGATTTGTTCCGTGGTGATACGTTGTCGTTGTCGTGATTGTGGTTGTCGTTGCTGTGTTGTTCTTTGATTTGATAAATGTGGGGCAGAATCATCCTCCTCCGGCGGTGATTCCTCGGGAGATTCGTCATTATTAGAAATGAATTGATTATTCCTGAAATCAACATCTGTTGCAGGAATGTCTCTATAGACGACAACTTCTCCACTATTTCCCAAACTACTTTGAAAAGAATCGCTACTCCTCCTCCTCGTCGTCGCGTCTACTTCCACTCTTGGACTTTGTTTCGTGTTTGTTGATCTGCTACTACTGGAATTGCTCATCTCGTTAGCATTATTGCCATTATAATCGGAAGAAGCCATCATCCCATTTGATGGTTCCATTGACACATCAACATCAAGTATTTCCCTTTTCTGATTTGCAATTTTTGATGGTGACGCATGATCAGTTTCAATATCCATATCCAAGTAGCTTTCCCATTCATCATCGTCGTCATCATGATCATCATTACTGTTACTACTTTTCATATTCATCATTTCTTGTCTATTACTGGGAATGGATCCCACCCTACTGTTTCTTTGATCGAAATTACGTCGTTGAAAGTTATTGTTACTTGGTGAATCTTCATCTTCTTCTGGATCTTGATGATACTCTTGAGATGGAAATTCGGATTGTGAAGATGATGAATAATGAATGACTAATGATGATTGTATTGTATAATGTCGTTGTTGCTGGTGGCCGTTGATTTGTACCAGCTGATTCCTTCTTTTTCGCTGATCATCATAATATTTTGTACTAGCCAATAACTTCTTGGATGATGGTATTATTGTAGAAGTAGAAGGAGAGAACGAAAATGATGCCACAACCACTGGCGAGAACACGGAAGAGTAGTAGTGCTGTGATGAATAATACCCTGCTCTTATTGTCAATTGAAGTATTAGTAGATAGCTGCCAAAGAAAATAATGGCAATACTTCTATAATTACTGCGGTGGTGGTGATGATGAATGGACGTTGTTGTTGTTGGCATCTTTTATTTGTAGATTTCTTTTCGTGTACAGAGTTTATAATAATAGTATGATGTTTCTCCTCCCATCTCTTCTGTCCATATAATTATATTGCTCGGCCTACAAGTAAGTATTGGTGGATCTGTAATGTGTGTGCCAATGGGTCGATCGCGATGAAGATTTGAATAGGAGCCGTAATGTAGGCACTCAGTGTGGGTGTGTAGCAGCGGAGAGATGGGTGGAGAGATCGAAGAGATGGATGTGAAATTATGGTTGGGTGTGTGAGGCTGGAAGCTGTGTGAGTGTGAGTGTTAAGTCGGGTGGTTGTGCGGTTGTGCGTTGTATGTGGCTATGCGCTATCGTACTAGCAACCTCTAGGTACAATACCGAATGTAGATACATAGTGCAAGTTGGCGTTGCGGTTGTTGACTGATGTGTTATAGTAGGCAAATCACAAACAATAATTTGGTTCGTTAAACTGAGGTAAATTTGATTACACGTGTAGATACTACATTGTATAAAGATTAGAATATGGATACAATAAATCTTCAAGAGTGTTTAAAAGACGTAAGTTAGCTTAGCCCTATGAATGTGTAAAAGTGGCGGGAAGAAATATCTTCATTCGCAATCCTCCCCGCCTCTCATTCTCAGGAAGACGACCAATTCCATTTAGAATAATGCCATCGATGACATCACTACTACGGCGGCGATGCAATCCTATTCCATCGCGATTGCTCGCTATCCATCATGCTGTCAACAGACCTTCCTTCATCGCGGCGGGGCAGATATGTTCATATCATGCGGCCACAATGCAATTCCAATCGGAAAAAGCAGTTGGGAAATGTTGGAGAATGAGCAGTGGTTTTGCTGGTAGTAGCGGGGGAGGTCTGGTATTGAGCAATACGAGTCCACATAGAGCCAGTAACACCTTCACTCCTCTTCACCAGCATCCGTGGTTAGTATGTCCGGAGGAGGGACATCAAAGCAACCGCATATCAAATAATATATCTACTCTTTCGAGCACAATGCAACAATCAAGATGGTTTTCGCGGCCTTCTCGCGGTGGAACTGGAAAAGGGCCAGACATGAGCAATTGCCGCTCCATTGAAGAATTAGTTCAGATGGCTCACAATCATCTGAAGGACATGGCACCTCGTGACTTGTCAGCTTTCTGGACGTTAGCATCGAAACATCTTCTGAATGCAGAAAACAATAATAGTCAGATGAAAGAGGAAGTGGGGGATCAACTTGACTTGATATTAGGTCACACTCTGGAAAAGGCTGGATCATTTGGTTATAGAGATTTGTCGCAAACAACCCTTGGAATGGCGAAAATTGTGAAAATGATGGACAGTCGCGGGGGGACAGTAGTGCCCCTAGAAGAAGGCAGTACTCATCAAATTCTTCACAACCTCTTCATTGGGGAGAAAAATTCCGAAAACAAGCAATTAATATTTGATGAATTAGCAACTGCATCAATATCCATTCTCCACAGGTGTGATCCCCGACACCTATCCAATCTGATTTATGCATTTGGCCTTGCAAAACATGAGCTCAAGTTTGAACATGGAAGAACCCTTTTCGATGTGCTTGCACTTGTCGCTATTCCCAAACTGGAGGGATTTAACGAGCAGGATCTCTCCATCATGTTATGGGCGTATGCTAATGCCGATGCGTCAAACGCAAATCTTTTTCGGGAAGCAGGAGACAGTATCGTTGCTCGTGACAGCTTGGGTGATTTCAAACCGCAGGCGTTTGCCAACATTGTGTGGGCGTATGCAACTTTAGACGAAGAACATCCAATGCTACTCAGGAAAGTGGCAGATCATATTGTTTCAATTGACAACTTGGATTCATTCAAGTTTCAGGAGCTTTCCGACATTGTATGGGCATATGCCACTGCGAAGGAGTCTAGTCACGGACTCTTTGAAAAGGTTTCATATGCTGCAATCCAAAGGCAAGATGATTTCGATCCACAAGTATTTGCCAATTTTCTGTGGGCATATGCGACAAATGGGCAAACCGACCAGAAAATGTTCCAATCAATGGAATCGGTCGCAGCATCTCTCCTCTGTGAATTTAGCAGCCAAGGCTTGTCAAACATTGCTTGGGCATATGCAGTTGCCGATGTGGCTGCACCATCTCTGTTTACTCAAGATTTCGTCAATGCCTGTATGAAAAAGGAGGATGATTTCACATTGGAAGCATTACGCCAGCTATATCAGTGGCAGTTATGGCAAGAGGAGATGAAGACAAACATCAGATTGCCTCCATCCCTACATGAAAAGTGCCATGATGCATTCATCTCACAAGAACCAACACCCTCAGCCCTACAAGATGATGTCATTGCTGAACTCAAATCCATTGGTCTTCATCCAGAGGAAGAGGTGCTCACAGAGAGAGGTTTTCGTCTAGATGCAATTGTGGAAGTAAATGGGAACAAAGTCGGCATTGAGGTCGATGGGCCAACTCACCTTTTGGGCAGAAAACCAACAGGGAGCACAATTCTCAAACATAGACAAGTTACCAATCTTGACGAGATCCCAGTTGTATCAGTGCCATATTGGGAGTGGGATGATGAGCTACGGAAAGATAGCGACAAGAAGCAGCAGTATTTGCGTTCTTTGTTGGGTATTTGAGTTTATCTGGGAAGGGTCGACAGTATGAAAGAAATAACAGTAGCCGACAAAATAAATGTGCCATAATTAAGTTGAAGAAGTTATGAAAAAGGGACTACATCTGAACAGATCTGAACCCAGAAGATTTGTTTCCATCAATCTCATGACTGTGAGCGAGCTGAAGATAAAATTGACTACCTATGAAAGAGCCGAGGAAAAGACAGGTTCTGTGGCAAACAAATTTAATACAAGAGAACATGTAATAAACGATATGCCGGGAACAAGTGCAGCAGAGAGGGGAGAGTTCCAGATTGGGAGTTCGCTTAAGAGCAAAGAGCGAATACAGGTGATTAGAGTGAAATAGTAGTCCAAATTGAAGAACAAAAGTATCGTAATGTTATTTTGAGTGGTGAATATTAGTATGGCAGAGTCTACAAATAAATTATTAGTTTGAAAGCTTAAAGCTTGTCGAGCTCTCTCTTTGGCTCAGATACATCCTTCCTCGCATTCCAGAGTCATGGACTTTGATCGAGTTGAAGAGGTGCTGCGAGATGTTCACAAGATCGACACTGCATCTCATCCCATTGAAAAGTCTGGCTGGCTTGATTGCCTTTAAATAACACTCTCATCTTCATTGAAATTAGCTTGCCGCCGAGCCTCCGCTTACCGCCATTTTTTGAAATCTGAGTGAATGGTGAAGCGACGAGCTCCTCAATTATTCATCCTCCCACCGGTGGTGGCCAAGTCTGCGCCGCCCGACGCGGATTTTTTGGGCCCGCTACGAGCGGCCGCGGCGGATCGTTGGACGTGGTAGCAATGGCCCTGCCAATGCGATCCGTGTATCCAAAACGGTCTGTGCGGAGGAATTCATCAACAGAGTTCAAGGAGGGAATTATTCGCCGCCATGATGGTTTTTTATTTATTTATATGTTTATGCAATTGAGATAGAAGAAGCTCGGTTGTTGAGAATAATAGTGGTGAGCAAAGCAAATAAACAAAGGATAAAATGACGTTTGCATATTCAATATGCATTCGTACCAAGGCTCTACCCAACTCCTCTGACTGCGACTGCTACTGCTACTGCCTCCACCGAATATCCCCCTGAAAAGAGTAGGGCCATGTATTGCACCTTGAACAACAAGTTGTTCTTTGAAACCATGTCTCCTTCCTCGTGCGGATCACTTCCATGATGCAGTTGAGATGCTGCAGCGCAAATTCAACTGGGTTCAGCGGCGCTTTGAAGACGCCGTGGACCACAAAAAAGGATAATATCATATGTATTAATCTCGACAATGGAGTTTTGCCGGACAAAATCTCTTGCTCAATGCAATATCAGAGTCGCAGTAAAACTCTAGTCAAGCATTTATGTGTAAAATCAGATTTTATGAGCGACAAATTATCTATTGTCTTTTAAGGCATTTCGGCCACCTAAAGTGTGAGGTGTGAGAGATAAAATAGAAACCAAAAGGAGTCTCTTTTTCATTCCAACATGACATATCATTCATCACACGTGTCTAGCTGGCCTGCGGACAGACTACACTGATTATTTATGCCACAAAAGGGCGCATCAGTGCAACAATCATCGCCGCTCTGACAGGAGGTATTAGGACAGTTTGACTACAACATTTGCTAAGGGAATTGCAAAAAGGTACATCAAAATTCAGACCAAACTTCTTGGCTGCAACACTAAAATTGAATCAATTTTGGTTCAAAAACAGTTCTTTAAACTAATTGTATTTAATACTTAATATGACCTCAACATACAACATACTTTTTGGGGATAGGTAATGTGACCACAGTCATAAGTCTCCGCATGGTAGCATTCAGGAAACCCAGGTTCGCCCCACACATCCCGCCCAAGATCGGAACATCTGCTGCCTTCCAATGTCCAGCCAGTAAGAAACTGATCTGAACAGCATCGAACCTCATGTGGGGTGCATGGGTCAGATTTTTTAACATTGGTACCGTCGCAGTGGTTGACACACGTTTTGCTTCCACAAACAGTGTAGTAGGTGCCTCTCCTCCCAGTTGTGAAGCTCTTGATCAAGTAGGAGTTCAAGGAGTCATTTACCGATATCCACCAATGGAAATATATTCAGCCGTATCGTATCTTCTAGGGCATCAATCCAAGAGACCATAATGCAAATCATTGAACTAAATTTAGCGCTTGACATTTACTACTAGTATTGTTAGATTCAAATCACCATCTTTATCCAGTCCTAAGCCATCAGTTTACCAACTTTGAGGCTATCGCATCGCCGTGTCTACTGCGTCAAGGCAATCTTGAATTTACCACTATTGATTTTGCTAACATCATAATGGGAAGATTCTAACTGGATCCCCCATTGCTTGCCTGCCTCGAGATCGAGAGTAATAGATCCGGATACTGAGCCGTTGCAACCTGCATACCCACGAGAAATGAAACGTGTGTTTGTGGAGTCCTCGATAATAAACACACCTCCCTTTTTGGATAAATGCCATGAATGGCAGTAAGTCCAAACATAGTCCAGATTGACTTGAGCTGTGATTGGTGATACACCAACGTATTTCATCTGGTTGAAAGAACCACCGGTGCAGTAGTTCTGTACATTATACTCAAGGTTGATGGTTCCAGTTGTTCCAGATTCATCAACAACGTTGATGAGATTTTTTCCCCCAGCAGAGGAGGAGCCACTACAACGTAAGATTTGTTGAGTGCCGCCAAGAAGACTTTTGATCACGGCATTGACATTGGAAGGGTTGGTGGGCGCAGGTGTTGGAGCAGGAGTAGGATCCTTGGTGGGCGCAGGTGTTGGAGCAGGAGTAGGATCGTTGGTGGGCGCAGGTGTTGGAGCAGGGGTAGGATCACTAGTGGGCGCAGGTGTTGGAACAGGAGTAGGATCGGTGGTGGGTGCAGGTGTTGGAGCAGGAGTAGGTGTTGAAGTTGGCTCCTTGGTAGGAACATTGGTCGGGGTGCCAGTCGGCTCCTTGGTAGGAACATCGGTCGGAGGTGAAGTTGGCTCCTTGGTAGGGATATCGGTCGGAGTTGAAGTTGGCTCCTTGGTAGGGACATCGGTCGGGGTGCCAGTCGGTTCCTTGGTAGGGATATCGGTCGGAGTTGAAGTCGGTTCCTTGGTAGGGATATCGGTCGGAGTTGAAGTCGGTTCCTTGGTAGGG
>JALLAU010001035.1:0-11412 GCA_036939495.1 Thalassiosira hispida
TTACGATACTCGAATACTAGGTATGACTGGCCCTAAATTTGGCGGGAAGTCAACAACTGGGTCAATATTAAGTTAGCCTTAACCTGCCGCACAACTTCAACTGGAAATCAGATCACAACTGTCACAATTCATCACAAGACTTACATGATGTAACCCTTCGGAGATTTAGGCGTGAACCACCACGTAGCCAGACCACGTCGCTGGCGTCAGTTTAAGATATTTGAATCCTACGTAGAAACAGTCCAGAAATCTTCTAGGATTTGCGAGTTGAACTTGAGAGTCAAGAAGGGAAGCGCTGCAGGCAGTCTCGCGCGCGGTCGGACGGACAAAAGCGATGCTTGTCATCTATCTTTTCTTTGGCTGCATGTATGTCGCGCGTCGTCTCTCTCAATATCTAGAAGAGAAAAGATGGATGCATCTTGATTGCATCTAGAGATATGTACCTAATACCTACCCCTGGAATTTTGAGCCTGTCGTCGCTCCGAGGACGGACAAAAGCCACCTCATTTTTCTTGCAGCGCATGCATAATAAGAGATACGATGCAATATGCGGTATGACAAATATCAGAGCCAGCTTGAGCGGGCGGCTTGTCGTTTGAGTCAGATTGAGTCAGAATAATTATTCCGTTCTTGATTTTTTGAAGACATCATGATAGTCTTGGATGCTGGATGCTGGGCATCAAATAAAATAGCAGATCCACTTCTTGACAATGCACCTCTCCTCTCTCTCTCTCTAGATAGTAATACAGCAGCGCGTGCATCATAAAAAGACGGAAGTAGTGAAACCAACACCTATTAATTTAACCATGGCATCGCAGAGGACCCGAGCAAGCAATGGTGAAGCGAGGCTCATGATGTAAGTATGAGCGTTCGATCTTATGGAAATGTGCAATGTGTATCATAATTTGTCATCTCACTGTTCACTTCTCCAAAACATATCAATGATACAGCGAGGATATGCTACATGAGCTAGTTCCATCTCTCGACAAGTCGAAGGCGACGCGAGTCGCTCGTCAACTTGCTTCTCTTTGTGCCTTACAATCGATCGATAGAAACATTGGGCGCGAGTGCTTAAAGTTGCGTCTCAAGAAAGTCTCTAACAAGTTGCTATCACGTCAACGTCAGGCATGTGTACCCAAGGTCAGCGGCGTAGAAGAAGTATCGCCCAAGGATACCATAGAAGAGGAAGTATCGCCCAGTGATACATCAGAACCATCTTCTGTAAATTTAATCCAAGCCAAGGTGGATCGTCATCACCTTTTGATCAATAAGGTGGGAGAAACAAGGTACAATGATATTGTATCAGTGTCTCAAGAAATCAAGGAAATACGCCAACAGTCAGCATTCTGGACCAAATTCTCACCAAGATCGTCGAGTTCTGAAGCAGAAGATCATTTACCCGCTTGCAAGGCTTTCCCAACTCCCATAGCAGACCTTTACTTTCGTGCTCCTCTCATCGATGTAATGCGTATTGTAGACGCAAAGACATCACTGACATTGAATGAGCTATGCGAGCCATGTTCATGCATAGTGCAACAGACGGATTGGGACCCTTTGCTTGAAGATGCTAAGACCAAGCTCGCCACTTATCGCAAGTTTGAGAAGGAAAATGTTGAGGAGGACGAGGTCCTGACTTTTAGCTGCAGGTCAGGCATGTGTTTCTTTAGTTAGATGGGATAGGCAATTCCTTTTCCAATTGTACTTACATCTAACGCACACAGCTCCAATGGCATTTTGAATCGCCTGCTCGAGAGTATCAAAAACGATTGAAGCTCGATATGGGTGTTCATAACAAAATCGCTCCAGGTAGGGAAGTACTCCCAATTCCAACACCAAAAGGAGAATTCGTCTGATAATGACGCTCAAGCATGAACTCAGACATGGATTGAATCCACATGGCTAGTAAAGCTCGAAGATATACGTTTAGAGTTAGAGAATAGATATCACAATAAACTCACCAAAAGTAAAAGATATCCTGCGTATAAAAAATAGATAGTTTCAGTTAGCACTTTGAGGAAATTCATTTAGATGAGAATATTAGAAACAGTTGAGTTTATCCTATTCTATCTAAACTCATCATTTATTTGACTTCGGACTAAAAGTTGGACTAACTCCTAAACTCCATTGCTAATCCACCAGCAAAGCAACCATTCAATCCTGATCCTGGAAGCCAAGCCCATCCTGACATGGAGCTCTACCTATCATCATCTTATGCTATCAAACTTCTCTTCAAAACACCATCCATATTCTTTACCCAACTGCCATCACTGCCGCTTCTTCCAGTCTCCCAAATCACAGCAATGTCAATATCTCGATGATTCTCTGCGCCTCTCTTCATCCGAAAGGTACCCTTCATGACATCGCCACCCCTCAAACAAGGACAGTTGTGAACTGGGTCAAACCATAGCACCGTTTGCTTCCAGTGAGTGGGGGTAGTCTGACAGCCAGTGCTGAAACTCACTTTCTTGGAGTTTGGGACTGAGAAGTCAATGTCAAAGGAGACGATCAATTGATGAACCTCCACCACATCATCCTCTGATGATGACTTGTCACCACGAAGACGCAACTCAAAAGGTCTCTCAAAATCCAACTCTTCATCCTTGCACGTATTCAAATCATGCTCAATCACCATTGCCCGATTGGTCAAAATATTCGCATCATCCACGACCTCCACCCACGCATCCTTCGTCAACTCACTCACCATGCGTTCCTTCATCGGGGCCATATTCAAAGAATGGACATTATCCCAATAATTCAACCGTTCCTTACCACATCCACCCTCGATGTAAATTTTACTAACATTGGGGTACATCGATCCAGTTATGGGTGTCATGATGGAATCACGAGCAGCCATGACGGAGGGGAGCATCGTTTCGAAGAAAAGAGCATATCCCATCCATTCACTTACGATAATGTCGACGGTTTCTCCATTGGATAAGGGCAGGCCATTCTCTTTGATGAGAGTTTCAATTTTCCCTCGGACGCATATAACGACATGATCGTATCCATTTAACTTGACAATTTGCTTGGCTTCGTTGATTATATCGCTGTTGTCCACGGCAATAACCTTCTTGGCTCCAGCCTTGGCACAGAATAAGGATAAGACGCCAGTGCCACAACCAATGTCTAGTACTGTTTTGCCACTGAAAAGTGACTCTGTGTTGGATAGGATGGCTTCTTCGTATGCAGCAGTTCGGATGGTATCACGTAGCATAGTTTCATGGATGAAGTGGTTGGAGTAGGAGTTGAAGTAGTAACTGTCATTATCGGGTGCTTTCTTCTTCTTGCTTTTGGATTTCTTCGATGTACTTGTATCGTCATCAGTGCATGAATTGTCAGATACGCTTTCGTCGTCGTCCTCTTTTGCAAGAGAGGATATGCAGGCCTTTGCATGAGACAATTTCTCCTCTAGCAGTGATACTTGTGACTGTAGCCTCTTTACTGTTTCAGATTCAGATTTTTTTGAAGTCTCCAACTGCTCTCCTCCTTTGTTAAGGCCAGCAGTAGACCCATCTTGTGCTTCCTTCTTACTTTTGAGTGCTTGTATCTCATCTATGCACATCAACATTGCATCATCTTCAAAGACTGGTTTGAAATAAACCATATCATCATCATCATTCGCTTGATTCTTCTTCAAAAACTCATTCAACTCCTTTCCCAACTCGATTCCCTTCGCCTTTTCCTCTTTATCCTTCACAAACTGACGACATTTATTCACCAATTTGATCGTACCCTCGAAAAAATCATCCTCATCCTTCGATGCACCTAAATGGCTTAAGAAATCAAATTGGTAATTGGAGACATCATATTCCAGTGCCAATGCCAATGTATCAAATTTGGGCACAGTTGATGCATTGGAATAACTACAGATGGAGTAAAAGGTGAATCTATCATCGTCGTCACCTTCTGCTTCGAGTTCTTCGTCGTCGTCGTCATCATCATCATCTTCGTCATCGTCTGACCATGGATCTTCGTTGTCCTTTCTTGATGATGCCATATCGTGGTATTGTTGATGGAAGTTGACTTCTGTCTGTGTTTGGCGCTGGTAACTGCGAGCTGATTATGATGAGCAATACGATACCTAGAATCGGCGGCGATGCGTGGGATTGGGGCGGTTTCTGTTGATGAAGAGCAGAGGCCAGACGATGGGAATTTTGGCGGGAAGCGGGAGATCTTGATGAGCTCATAACCAATCAATCTGTCGTATCGTATCTTTGTTACAAATGTTACACCTGCGGGACTGCTCTGCTTTTCTGTGCGACAAAACCGACAACGCAAACAAACGTTCTCTAGGAAGTTTGCTCAATGGTAATACAACAATGGTAATGCTGGGAGTTCAAACGCTGCAATGGAGGCGACGGTGTCAGATGGTGGCGTGTAGACGCCTGATCCAAGCTGGCACGAGAAATTGTGGTAGGGTGCGGCGTCCCGCTGTTCAAAGTCAAAGCTACCTGGATATCGCAAACATTAGCAATAGCAATCGATGCTACTCAAATTACAGTTACAGTGACAGTGGTGCACCGACGACCTTTTCTTCACTCAATATTATTAGTTATATTAATAATAAGGAATATTGCCACCGCCGGTCATTCTCAAAGGTTTCATCCGATGAAGTCGTGATCCAAGATCCTGATCCACCTCCTGCTTCTTCTCCCAAAACTGCTGCAGCCATCACATCCACATCATCTTCTACTGCCCCCAAAATAATATTGCCATCACCAACATTATCTGAACCGATTAAAGCAACATCACAGGACCTGCCACCCCAGCAAAAAATCCGTGTAAATGACCATGTTGTTGCCACGACAGCGGTAACGCGGGAAAGAACAAACAATAATAAATTGGTAACTGAATTGCAGGACGCTCACGAACTTTTCCATCGAATATACACCGAATCCCAAGCTTTACTTCGGAACAACCAAAGTGCTACATCAAGCGATGAAGTAGTGGCAATGGCGGATTACTTTTTGATAAAATGCAATTCACTCGATTTGGAGAAACATTTGGAGATTGTCCAAACTTTGCAAAATACATTCCATGATGAGAAAGCAAAGGGGGAGAAACAACACGAGGAGGAAGGGGCAGTGAAAGAGAAGTTACGCCTGGCCAACAAATCCATGAGCCAATTGCACCATGTCTTTTTGACCATGGTAGAGAAAAGTCTTCCTCTCAACCCCGCTCCCTCAACCCAGAAGGAGGAAGGTCATGTCGAAAGTCCTTTTGATGAAAAGCTGTACTCTGCGATCACCGTAGGGAGAGCTCTGCAGCTATCACGACGCGCCGAGGAGTTGGGACTGCCTATACATCGGCCATTGTATCAACGTCTGGCCTCGGGTGTGGTGCTCACATCACATCCAGGATCTTCCACAGCAGCAGCAGAGCCATCATCTTCACATGTTTCACCAAGTAGTGTCGACCAAGAATCAACTGATGCCGCTACTGATACGGAAGCCAAAGAGCCTACAGTCACAGCTGTCGTGGTCACAGAGCCCGCTTCCTTAATTTTACCGGGACAATTCGAACAAAGCAAAGAGGGTCTAAACACGCCTCCACTTTCACTTGAGCTGTTGGGTATTTTGCAGCATGCTCGATTGGCCCTCAGAATTATTGCTGGAGAGCAATTGCAGCAGCTTGCAGAGGATATATTGGTCGGACCATTCTTATTGTTGTTGAAATCAAGACAATGGAAGGAGGCCATGGGTCTGCTACATGGATGGCGAGCATTGTTTGGACAACACGACGGTGGAAAAATCGACTTGATAAGTTTGATGGGAGAAAATCATACCCTTGATGCCCTGGAGATTGCCAAGGGCTGGCTTGTTTCTGGGACCGAGTTTGGGGAAGATGTGCAAACGGACCCCCATGCCATTGCGTTAACTGGTCTGTTGGAGGTTGCTGTCAGGGAGGTAATAAAAGGTCGGAAACAACGTGCGGAAAGGATAGCTCGCCTGCTCTCACAAGTATCAATTCGGAACGACGATGATGACTTTAACGGAGAGAATGACTCGGATACCGAGTATGAAGTGGAAGTCGATTATGATTACGACACGGATGATGACGACGACGAGGAAGAATTTGATACCCCGATGCCAGTGGCAACTACTGAATTTTCGACAACTACGACAGTAAACTACACCCCTTCTGACGGCTCCCCAGTAGTTCTTGGTAAGGGAAAAATTGAGCCTCTGCATTTTTCCAAATCCAAGGAAGATGATGTCAAAAAAGATACAATCATTGTACCTCTTGGTGCAAATGACGATGCAATATATGCCACCCATAAGATGGAGAAGGAACAGGGGGAAGAAGAGGTCGATGAAAGTTACACAATCATCGAGGGGATGGGCAACAATGAGGCACGTAAAAGTATATACCTACGGAATGGGACGGAATGGATATTGCCTGATGTTGTTTCGCAGTTGGTAGATTGGAATAAGGGAAACCAACTATCGTTTACGCCTGAGTTTGAGAGGTATCTTGGGAAGCAGATTATGAAAGACCGCGAAGCAGAGGAACTGGATGAGGACTATTGAGATTTGAAGCATTTATTTGTACAGGGGAGACATCTCTTTGGCTACGCATTGCTCAATCAATAAACAGCTAATATGTACTGTAAAATAGTGAACCCGTAATATTTAATGCTTTGCCAAACAATGCTATAATCGGTTATGCTGAAACACTCAGATGAATATATCATAAGCTAAGGCAATATCGTATCTCTCTAGAAACGAATGCACCACACATTCTCTTAGTAAAAGGCTATGCAACAATTATGCTTCATCCAAGTACCTAGAGTAACTAACTGGGTATGATCGTCTCATTCAAAATAGCCCTGATTCGTCATAAGCACACGATGTCAGTAAAGACAAAATTTCTCTCTCTACATAGCGATGAATGTACATTCTCTATTAAGTAAAGTTATGCAACAACAATTTCTCTTCTCTTTTACTTAAGCAACTATGAATCCCCACGTATCCTCAATAACACGTCCCCTCTTCTTCATATCATCCAAACTGGCACTCTCCGAATCCAACTCGAGCCAATCCATCAAATCCGCCAATTCCTTGACTTCATTGGACTTATTCGTCTCAGCAACCTTAGTCTGAACAGTGAACAGCGCCTCCTCCAACGACGTCTTGTACTCCATCTTGGCATTCAAGTCATCATCTGCCTCGCGGTACTTCTCGGCATCGGCAATCATCTTGTCGATATCGTCGGATGTCAAGCGACCCTTCTCGGCCTTGATTTCGGCAGTGGCCTCGGCGCCGGTGACTTGATCGCGTGCGGAGACGTTAAGAATACCGTTGGCATCGAGGCCGAATGTTACGTCGACCTTGGGTTCACCGGCACGTGCACGTTGGACGCCAGAGATGACGAAGGAGCCTAGTTTGTTGTTGGCATCGACGTGGGCGCGTTCGCCCTCGTATACGACGACATCGATTTCCTGTTCGGTTGTATAGTGAATATAGAGTTGGAGAGAGAACACATGAGCTATGAATGTCTATCAAAATGAAATAATCACAACACCTAGCATACACTTACCGTCTGCCAATCATCCACAGTGGTATAAGTCCTAGTCTTCTTACACGGGATGGGAGTGTTCCTCTTGATCAAGGTACTCATCTGCTTTCCCTCCAACTCAATTCCAAGCGACAACGGGGTAACATCCAACAACAACAAATCGGTCATTGCCTCAGCTCCTGCCAAGTCCAATCCACCTCCCTTGCCACCAGTGGCAAGAATGTAACCCTGCACAGCAGCACCATGTGCCACAGCCTCATCGGGGTGGACAGACTTACATAGCTCAATACGTCCCTTGAACATATCATACAACGACGTTTGCAGACAGGGGATACGAGTGGATCCACCAACCAAGACGAGATCAGAAACTTCCTCCATCTTACAACCGGCATCATTCATAACATCCAAAACGGTATCAATACACTTCTTGAACAACTTGGCGTTGAGCTCTTCAAACTTGGCCCTATCAAGGGTGACATTGAAGTCAAAATCACCCACTAGTGAATCAACTTCAATCTCGGCAGTCTTACTACTGGACAAGGTACGTTTGGCATTCTCCACAGCACGTCGTAGACGAGATTGGGCACGCGCACTCTCCTTAAGCTGCTTGTGAATGGAGGCATCATTCGACTTGATCTGTTCCATACACCACTTCATGATGGAATTATCAAAGTCCTCTCCACCAAGATGAGTATCACCGCCGGTGGCCTTGACCTCAAAGACACCAGAGTCCATGGCCAAGACTGACACATCGAAGGTTCCTCCACCAAGATCGAAAATGACAACGTTAGTCTTACCCTGGTCGGCGCCTCCATTGGCCTCCTTTTCCTTCTGGGAATGTAATCCGTACGACAAGGCCGCGGCGGTGGGTTCGTTAATGATACGTTTGACATCGAGACCGGCGATGCGGCCGGCATCCTTGGTTGCCTGACGCTGCTGATTGTTAAAGTGAGCGGGGACCGTGATTACTGCTGACTTCACGGTTTGGCCTAGATGACGTTCTGCGGCAAGCTTTAATTCTTTGGTTGTGTAGGTTGGTAAATGAAAAAATCAGTGACATATGAAGTGAGAATCACGTGTAAATACAATTCAATCCAATTTCATAGCACATATAAGACACATATAAACTACTCACCAGCAAGAACCATGGCAGAAATCTCCTCAGGGCGCAATTCAGTCTTCTTCCCACGCCAATCCACCTGAATCTGCGGCTCACCATGAGCACTTCCCTCCACAATCTTGAAAGGGAAACCCTTGGCCTCCTCCTGCGTCACGGGATCATTGAAACTCCTTCCAATAATACGCTTCACGTCATACACAGTATTGTGGGGGTTAGATGCCACCTGAGACTTGGCCGCCATACCCACGAGTTTACCCTCGGGTGTGAAGGAAACCCAGGAGGGCATGGTGCGCCCACTAGGGGATTCGATGACCTCCACCTTGGAGGTGGCGGGGTTGTAACATGCTACGCATGAGAAGGTTGTGCCGAGATCGATTCCGATGATTGGTTCTGCCTGAGCCATTGTGTATTGTTTTGTTGTTTGGTGAAGGATAGAGTCGACGGTGCAGGTCGGTGTGGGAAAGAAGTGGCAGTCGAATAAGTAAAAACTTGCCAATGACGAAAGCGGGGCGGAAGTTTGCACAGTTGCGTGGCGTGGCGTGTTGTTTTGGAGATCTTTCAGATTCGGATGGAGGGGAGGGCGGAGCAGAAAAAGGTCTGGCAATCGCCCGTAGTAGCGGGAAGAATAAGAATTTTTGTATTGTCCTTCCCGCCAAAACGTCGTCCATCGACGTTAGTTCATTCTTCTCTTGATTCACATAACACACGTCGCGCGTGTGTCGTGATGTAGGAATCAGTTGTTTCTTTTCCCTATGCAGGAGGTTTGCAGCCTGACCCGGATGGAGTGTGTGGACCCCAGAGGTGTAAGGCTTTGTCACTGTCACCCTTGCTGATGTGATGAACATGTTGGGCGGCGAGGCGGAGGAGCAAAGCAACCTGTGCGTCGGTGATGAAGTGCCGTTCTCCATATTTCGTGGAATAGACAGCGCGATAGGTTCGTCGGGTGGGAGACTCAGGCGTACGGCTCTGTGGTAGATGCGGAGAGCGGCTAAGACGGGGCAGTATCACGGGAGGTGGTCACCGCGTGCGAAAAAAATTGTTGACCGTTGACATTGTTCTTTTGCTTGCACCATTTGATTTCGACAAAGTAGACTTGAGAAGGGCCGGAAGAAAGGGCTCTGCCACATATGTGGCGGCTCCATTTGCCAAAGAAGACAAAATCAGAGAGAATGAAGGCTCTAGATGGATGCCTGGACATTCGTCGATACGTTCGAACTTTGTCTGTGTGGATTGACACCATTTTGATTTTCGGAAGCTGGTATAACGGTACGTTCGAACTTTGTATGTGTGGATTGACACCATTCTGATTTTTGGAAGCCAGTATAACGGCCGAGGAGGACCCAGTCAATGATGGATTCCTGTATACTGTCTGCTGTCGCAGAGCTGGCACATCGTAAGAGCGAGCATGTCATGTCATCGTTCAGCATGTTGCGTCGGTCTGGTACATCTTCATATTTCTTTAGGGCTTGAAGGATGATTAAGAGATACTCTTTGTCAAAGTCAAATGATATTTTTTGTTCATCGAAGTGCGCGTAGACGGTGAAAAGGTATTTTTGGACTGTACTGTGTCCGATGGATTAATCCCGTAATGTCTCACCTTGAGACTGGTGGAACTAACTTGACGCCGTCAGCGTCCGGCACGGGGGTACGTAGAAATGTGTAGAAACTCGATCGGCGCCGCAGAGCTCACGCCACTTTGGTTCATGGTATTGTAGCTACGGCTTATGAGAGTATCTCCGTCGTAACAATAATAACGTCAAGGTAGTGCCACCGGCCGCATGAGCAGACCTCTGAGGTCGCCACATTGCATTCGCCTCTATTGCTTACGTAGCAGTTACGCACGCCTTTACCACCCGCCACCCGCCCTGAGAAATGAAGGCGTGTCTGATGAGACAGATCCGATCCTCCTTCGTCGCAGAAGTTTCAAAGATCATAGTCAACGTTTCGAAACTTGACAATAAGCCGTTATATACCGTTATCAGAGAGCTGTTAGTCATTTTGACAAAAAAATGATCTCTTCTTGGCGCGGCTTTGTAAATTGTTATTCCTGCGTCATACAGCCACGGACAGATACAGCGTCATACAAAAATTAGGTAGAATGTCTTGGTGATTTTATCTAGAGGTAGTTATGGAATCTGATGCAGTGGAGTAAATAATGCCATGCTTGGAAATGGATGACATGGTAGATGGTAGGATGATTAATGATGAGACTGCTGTGATACTCGTAAAAAATACAGTATTATTGACAGCATTTGTTGGTTGAATTACTTTATTTTATTTACATGTGTTAGATGATATCAACATAAAATTACATCATTCCCTCCACCAAGCTTGCATACACGATCGGCGGAGTGATTTACAATTAGAACGGGGGAGCTGAATGTTTTTCCCTGCCATTATCAAAGCAAGAAATACATATACGTCAGAGCGGGCCAGCAGGGGGCAAGATTTAATTGGGACAAGTTGGAAAAGATTCGTGTCAGCGCCTTGAGAAAGGCGAGTGCCATTTTGGCGAACACCATCAACAAGGAAGAGAAGGCCATCATCAAGAAGGCCTTCACGTTGTATTAGCAAATGTCTGGTACCGCGCTCCGCGCTGAGTGGGACGATCTCGTCGCCAAGACCTGCTTCACCATCGTGGCTCCAGCAACGCAACGTGCTCGTCGAATGCAAGCGCCTCCACCTCCTGACCGTGTGCGACGAGGATGCGGCCGAGAGTCAGCACCTCTATCGCGACGTCTGCCTCAAGCGAGATCCCAAGATCAAGATCAAGA
>JALLAU010001036.1:0-11438 GCA_036939495.1 Thalassiosira hispida
AATGGCGTTATTGGTAGTAGAGTAAGAAAAGGAATTGTCCATCCTTTCACACTGAACAGGGACTGAAAAGTTGGCTCGACTGATTTGCCGGATTCTCACTATGATGAATGAACGTGTACTTGGCTGCGATTTAACATATAGCTTCTAAATGTATTAATGCACAATAACCTGGCTCAGTTTAATTTAAAATGGACCATAACACATGGCCTCTATTATAGATTAGTGTAGACACAATTGATGATGATGCATCAAAATCACATATTTTCTGTGCTTAATTCGAACGCCCCATCGCATTGCAATTGGGGAGCCTGTGACCGCATCCGATAGAGGACATCAAGGGCTGTCGGGGGAGCCACTGGACAACCCTATCGGTCAAGAATTGACCTTGTAAGTCTCTGACAGCTACGATGGTTATCTAATTTTTGCACCAAAAATCAGAAAAAATCAATGTGGCAAACGACTCTTTCGAAACTTACGCAGGAATCCTCCTCAACTCAAGCCCTGTGCTAAAGTAAGAAAACCACACGAAAGAGGAAAAGCAGAGCTTTTCCTCAGAGCTGTACTGTGAACGTATTTTGAGCCCGATTTTTTGAAATTTTACATTCCATTACATGAGCCCTCGATCAAAAATAGTCGGTCATGACCGACCATAGTGCGGAGTCCCGCACCATACCTGGAAAGCTGTTAAAAACAATATTGCAGCGCAACAATTAGAACGAAAGGGTTCATAACCTGTTCAAAAATACATGGGCACACGGCCGGCATGCAACTGTCACCATCAATCGCACCCCCTACAGTTGCATAATCCACTGTGACGTTTATAATTTCTAAACTCACTGTTACAACCAACATCACACTCTTTGGAACACAGTTGGAACATACTTTTAGCTCTAGGTATCTACCAGAGGAACCCCAAAAATCTTTTGTGATTGGCCATAAATAAAAAAGAATGGGGGGCGATCAAAATCAAGCGGAAAATTGTATTATTTCACACTCCATCAATCGTATTTTTATCTTGATTTACTTACTAGATGTCACTTTGAGAGGCAAGTCAACATATATCACCCGTTTGCTGGGATTACTACGGGGCGGATCCAAAGAAATATTGGATGCAAACACCAAGACATCATGAGAAATTGGGAAAACCTCCGACAATGGGATACTGATTCCAACGCTTCCGGACGGGGAAATAAAATTCTGCCATTACCGATGAGACCGCCGATCTTTTTTTGCGTGGATAGAGAAAAGAGAAGGATCCAAAATCTTTCTGTATCTAATTCCTACGTAATCTGTACGATATCAACTCTCTCAACTCCGGCCGACCGAGTGGGTCTTTGCTTTCGCCTTGCACACCGCGTGGGTGGCCCCAGCCGGCCAGGTAGGCCCCACCACAGACGCACAACTTCAGCCTCATATTCCTCATAATTGAAACAACAATTACACCCAACATCATCCCAAACTAACCAACATGTCGAGAGTTTCCTTCCGCAGCCAGGTGGGCTTTAAGCCCAATCGCGGCTCGACGTTAATGCCCAGTAACCAAGAAGAGAAAAACCAGCTCGTGGCTGAAATTGAGGCCACCACGGACGACGTCACCGCGCCCTTTACTTCTAAATTCCAACCTTCCGACATGCGCCAACTTGCTCTTGTGGCGCACAATCACATGAAGCCGGCCATGTGAGTCTCATTGACTATTGCCTCTTCATTTTTTGTACGGTGAACATATCTGACACGCGAATGACTGCTCTCTCTTTCCTCATGACTACAGGAAGGAGTTCATCGAGGTGTGTCTTGTAATAATTATCATTTTCATTGCGAGGATTTTGTTTCCCCCGCGTTGATATCTTATGGTTTCATTCAACTCTTTTCAGACGTATTCGGAAATTCTCATGAAGTTCCGCATCACGGGAACTCAGACTACCATGCGCATGTGCAAATCCTTGTGGGGCGAAGGTGAGTTGGTTGTAGTGCTGTAATATATCTTTAACTTATTTATGCCAGGATGTATTTAATGCATTATTTATGCATCGTGCCTCTCTAACAATAATATGTCTTCATGCTTGTCAAATTTATCAAAAGACAACCCGGACATTGAGTATGGTTTGGTAAGCTATGGGTTATGGGGAATATTATGATACATTATTTGTCCATCAAACTGAACAATTCTCACACGACTCCCCATTTTGTCTCTGCTTTTTATTTAGACGTGCACCTCTGGTCCTCTCGGTGGAGACGCCCAAATCGCCGCCTTGATGTGCGTGGAAGATCTTGGAGCTTTGATTTTCTTCGTCGATCCTCTCTCGGCCCATCCCCACCAAGCCGATATCGACTCCTTGATCCGTTTGACTAACTGCGGTAACGTCATCGTCTGCGCTAACCCCACTAGTGCTATGAGTATGATGCACACGCTGAAATGTGCTCTGGAGAAGGGCAGTCGTGGAATGGTAGGAATCTGTTGCCTCACGATGCGCCTACTCATCTTTCGTATCAGATGATATGAGTTTTGTCTCATTTTTTTGTTTCATTGACCCTCTTGATCCTATCTACATCAGATCCCATCTTTCTTCGAAACACTCGAATCTCCTGCTGTTGCGGAGTACAAAAATCAGCAGGAACTCGCCTTGGCTGCTGCAGTCGCTGGCAAGTCCCCTGTCAAGCCCACGCTTATGGCGGACCCCAGTATGTACTTCCCTTCTGCTGATGACGACGAAGATGATGATGATGATGACGAAGACGTCCTTGACATTGTGGAGGAGATGCAGTCTAAGGTTAGCTTTGATACTGCGGCACCTGAAACACGCACAAATCGCTCTTCTCAGCTTTATGGAATCTCCCAACCCGTCAAGAAGAAGAAGGGTATCCTCAAAAAGATTGGCAAGAGCATCAAGAAGCTCCACTCGTAAAATTGTGGGCCGAGGCGTGGGTTGAAGTTGATGTCGAGTCCTTTGATTGGAAGGTAGAGAGGCTTAAGTACATCTGTATGTGTTGTTTTCAGTTGATTTATGACGCAGTGGTTTGGGGTTGTGCAGAAGATTTTTTGTTGACAATAAATTACATGATCATATCTACTTTCTGACCTTTGACTTGTTAATAAGTGTGGTAGGCTTTGGTTTCATTGCTGACTTTATATTCACATTTCATGCTTGGGCTCAGATCGAGGTGATGCCATCATACAAAGTATGACACACACATCATAAAGGTACAATGAAGGGTTTATCAATGAAAAAAATTAAGCCATGTTACCAATAATTCTTAATTTGCTGAGCTGTGAAATCATGGTGAAATAATAATGATTTTCCTTCCAACTTAACAAGGCCTAAAACAGTGTTGTCATTCTTACTACTTGAGCACATACTTATTACTTGAGCACTTCTTCTATTCACTATCCTGCTCTAACCGAAACAACTCTCAGCTTACGATGTCATAGACGCACTTCCACTGTGTGGTGTAAGGTGGTGTAGGGCATGGGTAGGTAGATGGGTGTGAGAGCCAAGATTTAGATCTTTTCCCGCTATAAAATGTACTGTTTCCTATGTTAATATGAAAGATCCGAACAAAAGATGCAACCACTGCACGCACCGAAGCCGAAGGGAACCGCGCCCCATCCCCATGCATCACCCCCCAACGCACGCTAACCACCAAACCAAATAATGGTCGACTCGACAGAGCTAGCACAGAAGAAGAGGGAGAGAAACAAAATATGATTGGCCTCCGTCAAGATCCACTCAGTCCCATACAGCAGCAATGCAAAAAGAAGATGCAGTTCCATCCTCTCTCGATTACGGTTATTGGTGGCGATGTCAATATCGATGGCAATGGGCATAATGCGAGCCAAACACCAAAAACCAACATAAATACCGCAGCCAGCAATGCCGATGGGACGACAACAACAACAGACGGCGCCGACGCACTCTCCGAAGAAGGTGCATATAATAAGATCACCGAGGACAGAAGCGTTTTCGTTACTGGGGGCCAAATAATGCAAGAAACTGACACAAAAGCTGCAACAGCCAACGATGCCAATGAGATGGCAATAAACGAAGCCGACGTCTTTGCCGAAGAAGACGAAGACGAAGATGAAGATGACATCATTGTCAGGAACGAAGTCGAAAGCAACAGAAGTGATGGTGACAAGACTAGCAGCCAACACGCGAGGGAATCAGACGTAAGAGTAGCAAAACGGGACCAGCACCAACAATACCAACGCAGATCAATCCAAAAATCATCAAGGATACAACTGAGCAACACCGAGAGCTCATGGAAATCATTCCTACGCGATATCATCACGGCAGTCATACCCTTATTTGTCCTCTACAAAATATCCACACATCCAATGGTCGCAAATCTTGGATACCAGGATCCAAATGCTCCAAAGAAATATTCACAGAAAGAAAATCTTGAACAAATGATGTTCAGCTTGCATTTAAAGGAGCAACAAACAAAATTGCAGAAGAAGCATTTATTTTTGGATGCAATTGACAAACGAAATTGCTATAACATTCCTGTCATTGATATTCCTGCCCAAATGGCCAAAATGAAAATGAAGCAGAGTGATACGAGTCAGCCAAGGAGGCGTAAGTTCAAAGGCAAAGACAGACGACCTGGGTCAACTGCTACGGGGGTAATCAAAGCTGCAAAAAGGAATATGCCTATGGCACGGTTGACACGAAATCGTGCTCCGCCAACGTCAACTCCAGTAATGTCATCGTTAGCATCTGCCATACGAGGTGATCCTCCTTCCCCTGCCACTACAAATAATGTCAACAAGGGAACAGAAGCCGAAAGACACGACAACAACCACGAGGGAAACCACAAGGGAGGAAAGAAGGGAGATGAACGCAATAATAGAAGAACACCCAAGAAGAAAAAGTTTGGAAGAAGAATTCTTCAAAAATGAGGTTGGGAGCAAAGAAGTCTACCGCTTTTCTTTTGGATACATGTATCAATGATACTTCTGACCTAGCAACAAGTGGTGATAGTATAAAATGCTTATGTATTATAAACAATACTGAATGTTGTGATGTAATAATGCAGAGAGATAGCCTCTTTTCAGCCACCTCACACTTCCAGTTTCACTCTACCACTACTATTTTTTCTTGGGAGCAGCCTTCTTCTTATGTATCGGTATGTATAAACATTTATAACTCTAAACAACTATTGGCGGGTCAACTAAAACATAGTAACATTAATTGCAGGCTTACAAATATATGATCAATCTATCAACTGGCGAGAGAAACACGATGATACCAATTAGACTCAACAATAATGATGACGATAGAGTTTACTTACCTAGGTAATACATACACACACAAGACCACCGATTTGGAGCGGTAATTCTTTGGGTGACCTGACCCAAAGTTACTGCATCTTCTTGACAATACGATACCTACGAAGGATATAATTATTGTACACCCCGTTTACGTAAATCTCGTTAGGAGTACATGGTAGGGCAGACATTAAATAAAATCCTAAAGATCGATTCTTCACAAGCTATTGTACAATCTACCTACAATACATACCTAGGTAGCAGTGAGAAGCGCTGGAGCAGGATAGGCGAGAGGGAGCAGGAGAGATATCTGAGAGAGGGATTGAGGCAGGATCTTGAGGGATTATCGTTATCGTTTGATCATAGCATTAGCATGTCCGACGTAAACCATGATCGCCTAGACAGAGGCAGGTCTATCCTACTGAGAGAATGGACCGAGCTTGCCCTGGCAACTGCTGATATCTCCTTTCCGGCAGTCAATGAATCCTTCACATCGTCGTACCCTGCAGATACCCGCAGGTCGTTGGCGTTGGCGTCCGATTCTTATCTATCGTCGGCGTTGAAGGTTGCTCGATCGCTAGCGGATCAGATATGTGAAGCAGAAGACGGTGATGTATTAGATGTGGGTCAACAGTTGTTTCCTATTCCTACGCCTGGTATCGATTGGGCAGATAGGGTTGTCATACATTCATCTAGCAATCCAAATCCAAACATTGATGATGACGAGAACGAGACCGAAGGGGAGTTGCAGCCGCCCGTCGCTAAATTTTTGCCTTCACAAAATAACGCCGGAAATGGCTGCCCCAAGGACAAGATGAAGCGCATTTATTCTCTAGGAATCGTTTTCTATCAATTATTTTCGGGGGGGGAGCCTCCTGAGATCACACCCCAAATCGGCACATTAAATCAGCCTGTAGAGGAGGGTGCTAACGCTGACATTAAAGCTGATGCCGATGAAACTGTACCACATCGACAGGATGGAAACTTTGATCTGGGCGGTGAATTGAATATTAACGACGATAAGGATGACATGGAAGAACAAATAATGCCCAAGAAAAAGAGAGGCCAACATAATATTATAGGGAGTAAGCTTCATTCAGTCTCAGTGGAGCCACTTAGACTGAAGGGACTGCCTTCGTCACTTTGTGATTTGATTGCTAATATGGTCGACTGCGTCAATGGGGATCTTTGTGGAGAAGACGCTTATCGCAACATATCAGATGTTCACGTTGATTTGCAGCTGATGTTGGAAAAGCCAAATCGATTCCTCCATGCCATGGATTTAGACAAATTGTCGGTCTCTGGTTTGCAACTGAACGAAGCTATGCTTGACAGAGATGCTGAGTTTTCTGCTCTGAAGGATTCATACAGGCGCTCCATTTCTAGCGAGAACGAATTGGGAATTGTGGTTGGCCCAAGTGGGTGAGTTCTTTGACGATGATACGAGGATATGATTCGATTCATACTTGCCTTCGTACCCTGCTAATCTTGCATGCTCTTTGTGGATGTCACAGAATTGGGAAGAGCGTGTTAGCTCACCAACTAGGTAGTTTTATTGCATCTACTGGGGGATTGTTTCTTACAGGGAAGTTTGATCAACTTGAAATGGCCAAGCCATTTTCGGCGCTTGCGTCAGCTTTCAATGAGTATTGCGACAAAATTTCGAAAGAAGGAAGTTCTAATCATCAAAGGCAGGAGGTTGCTTCAACGCTGAGAACATCCTTAGGGAAAGATGTTCGCCATTTGATTAGGGTAATTCCAAATTTGAGTGCCATTCTCGGCGAAGACGTTGGTCAGGAAGATGAAGATAATGATTGTGTCGATGCACAAAAGCGTCTCCAGTATTTACTGTGTCAATTTGTGGATGTGATATCCAGCGTTTCTGGGGCACCTGTTACCCTGTTCCTTGATGATTTGCAATGGGCGGATCCAGCATCCATCAATGCCGTCCAACAACTTTTCATGGTCTCCGGATCTCTGGATGCAAAGCGGCAATTTTTCTTCCTCGGGTCCTGCCGGGAGGAGGGATTGCTCGAAGATTATCCATTTGGTAATATGCTCTCAAATATTCGTCAATTTGGTGTGAATGCAAAGATTGTCGAGTTGGCTTGTATGGATAACGAGATGACAAACACACTGGTTTCAGACTTGCTATTTTTGTCCCCTCGTCTTACACGATCATTGTCTGATATTGTGCACCACAAGGCCAATGGAAACCTCTTTTTCTTCTCTCAGCTGATGATCTCACTGTACAAGGATGGTTTGATACGCCTCAGCCTAAGCCGTCGCCGGTGGATCTGGGACGAAGAGGGTATTCAAAACAGAAAGCTGCCTGATGATGTGGCGACATTTATGCTGTCTGCCATTGTAAAGTTGCCAAAAGAGGTACAAGATGCGCTATGCACACTGTCATGTTTTGGTGCCCGCTCTGACTGTGCGATCATCGAAGCGCTTGAGACAAAACTTCGCAGTCCGTTGATGGTACCGACAATGATGGATTCTCTCGACTTTGCTGTTGCAGAAGGTATATTGGACAAAATAGATGGAACATACAGCTTTGGACACGACCGATTGCAGGAAGCAGCATACAGCATGATCAAGCCTGAAGAGCGCTGCCTCTTTCATTTCAAGTATGGCGTTGCTCTGATCCCTTTGGCGCTTGGACTCCAAGACGACAGTATTTTATTTATAGCAGCGAGCCAGATCAACCGTGGAGGCCCGGCAGCCGTTGAAGATCCCACGCAGTCTTTGCAAGTCGCAAACCTGAATCTCATGGCGGGACATAAGGCTATCGAAATGTCGGATTTTGTCTCCGCCTTCTCTTTCATGGACAATGGAATATCGTTCCTTCCCAAACGGCATTGGCAGAGGCATTATGATCTTAGTCTATCACTCTTCAACGCTGCAAGTAAATGTGCATTAGCTATCGGTGATGTTGTCACTCTGAAAATTCTATCAGAACAAGTTCTCACCTTTGCACAGAGCTTTGAGGATACACTATCGGTGCTCTTCATGACAATATCGTCATTGGCTGATGCTAATCAACTCCCTGAAGCAATTGAAAAATCGATCTTGGTTTTAGAAGAACTTGGTGAGGAGTTACCAGAATCGTATTTAGAGTCAGAAACTAAATATCACATAGAACAGACCAAGGCCATGCTCGAACAATTTACAGATCAACAGCTGGTGGAATACAAAATTATGGAAGACCCATCAAAGCTAATGGCGATGAAGTTTTATGCAAAACTGCAGGGATTTTTCATAATGATGAAGCCGGAAGCTCAACCAATAGTCACTCTCAAGGTAAGGTGGTCATTGTCCACTTGATACATTTTCTCATCTAATTTTGGTGAATTTCTCATTGATATGTTGCCTTATAGATGGTGCAGCTATCAATTGCATATGGAATGAGTCCTTTGACACCTATAGCTTTCACCTACTTTGGCCACCTAATAGGAAGGCTTGGTGATATCAAAGAAGGTTGTCGCTATGTCAAAATTGCTAAGGGATTGCTGTACAGCTTTGGGTCAAATGAAGTGGCAGGGAGTGTAATTGCTTTTTCAACTCAGTTGTTGAGCTACGTTGAGCCACAACAAGCCACAGTTGAGTTCCATGTGCAAGGCCAAGCCATTGCTATGGCAGCTGGTGATACAAGCTCTGCCTTGTTTAATAGCATGTTATATGTTAGTGCAATCTTTTGGTCTGGTAGGAAGCTTTCTTTTTGCAAGGAACAATATGCTCATGCCCACAAAGTTATGGCGGAACATGGAAAATTTAGTTTCTTGGCGCAGATTAGTCAAATGGAAAACAACATTGACCGACTATTGACGGGCGCAAGTGGTGACGAAGACCAAACGACCAGTCCAACTGCTACACAAATTCAGGTGGGCCAAGACTTGATAGAGCAGAATCCACATGCGGCAATGGTGTTTTATTTCCAAAAGATGTATATTAGTTTTATGCTTCGGGAGTATGAACCGATGAAGGAATTTGCCGAGAAGTATTTTGATTTGATTGATTTCAAGCTTCATTCTTGGATGATGATATATGCGCTCTCAGCTTATTTATGGACCAGTGGCCTTGTTTCCTTTTGGGTGTATCGCCAATCAAACGATCCCATCTGGGCTTCAAGGGGAAACAAAGCCAGGCTTGTAATGAAAAAGTTTGCAGAGTCGTCAGAGTGGAACTTTCAGCAGAAGGCACTTTTACTGGATGCAGAAGAGGCGGCCTGCCAGAACAACATTGACAGTGCCAAGTTATTGTATGAAAAGGCAATATCCACTGCAAGGGAACACCGGTAAGGCCTGTGGGTAGAGTACTTCTTTTGCTTGAAAACATCTAACTTTGTTCATTCGTTGTTGATCTCAGGTTCATCAACGAAGAGGCCATATCTTGTGAATTGGCTGGGCATTTCTATCTGGGGTTAGATGAGAAGGAGTCAGCCTTGCATTATTTCATGCAGGCACACGAAAAATATCATGAATGGGGCGCGGTTGCCAAGTCCGATTCTCTGTCTGAGTTTGTCCAGCAAGTTCTTGGCCCAACATCGAGACAAAATCCTCTTATCTCATCTTCGAGTAATGGGCAGGGGGGCAGTGATGACAAATACCGACGTAAGAGGTGCTCGGAGCGGTCTGAACGACCAAGTTGAGCTCCCCGACAAGCTAAACCCCCCGCCCTTCTGTCGACTTCCTATTATTATTTGTATAGGCCCGAACAACTTTCTGAGTCTATATAATATGGAGTATAAAATACTGTCAATTTAGAAGAAATGTTGAACCCAACTCAGTAGTGCAAGTCTATCAGAGTAAAGGTGATGATGGAGTATGAGGCCACTTTTGTGTAAACAAGGAAACAATCTTCACAGTCATATGCCAATCTTGGATTTTTCTCTAGCAAGATGAAGGAGGGAGGCTATTGGAAGATGGGGGAAATTGGGCGCTACCTACATTCGCCCCCTGAGCTAGTTTTTTTGCTTGGTCGTCTGGCTGTGATAGGGCAGGCTAAAATACAACGCACGCCCACATCTGCCCGCATTCCGACTTCCGCAAACAAACTAAAAGCAAAGTCTCAAATAATGACCATTATTTTCATTTCTACCCACACATCATGTTCACTGCCTACGCCTGCCGCTTATCATCGCGCCTGCCCTCTGCGGCACGCATATTATCACAACATTCAAGAGCCGTTAAATTTTCTGGCACCACTACCACCACCGCCGGCGTCGATCCCGTTGCTCCAGACAGCACCGGCTCCGATGATCCTCCTCCTCCTGATGTAACATCCACAACATCATCACAATCAACGAGAATACGTGCTCTCTCCCTCTACCGTCAACTCCTCCGTGGAGCCGAGCGCATGCCTACGCCAAATAGACAGAATTACATCAAACGCAAGACGAAAGATGAATATCGAAAGCACATGACACTGACGGACGAGGAAGACATTGTCTTTCAATTACGATTGGCAGATACAAATTTAGATACGGTTTTGGTTCAAGCTGAACATTTGAGCAGGTGAGTGGTGTTTTTACTTGTCATATTTTGCGAAGAGCGTTGGCCTTCCGTATTCTCCAATTTGACTCATTTTCTCTCTTTTATTCAGATTGTTCAATGATCCTGATTACCAAAACTACAACTGAACCAAAACTACAACTGAGGATGAGAGTGGAAAATTAATGCTTTGGTATGATCATCAGCAGTATAAGAAGAGAGAGACGGCATGGATATTGATCAAAGAAACTGTTTCGTGGAGAGTATTGGAGTATGATTTACGGAGAATTGGGAATTAATGCTGCAATACAATACACATCACGAAATAGTTGCCCAGAATATACATGGATATTGCAGGCATAATTGCTTTGTTTCTCGGAGGGAGGGAGTGTATTCCTGGATCATAGCACCAACATGCAATATATGAATTAAATGTCTTGACAAAATGATGATTTCTTCAGAATAAAAAAGTAGAGAGCAACAGTTCACAATGAAAAAATGAATTGGTAGAATATTATTTCATATCTATTGGCTCTGGGTATGATGTGAAAGTGACAGATCATTATGCTCAATTGGAGTACATGCAGTTTCTGAATTGATGTTAGTTTATATGATGTACAAACATATGAATCTAACTATGAATTGACGGTTGCCATTACCGACGATCAGATATACCAAAT
>JALLAU010001037.1:0-11396 GCA_036939495.1 Thalassiosira hispida
GTTGGCCTACACTGCCGTCTGACTGCCCAGTTCAAATATCCCAGTGTCAGAGGTAGTCTCTCAAAATGGTTTGATTGAGGAGGTGGAGAATGCATATTTACAAACGTAATGAAATTTTTGATTCAGTATGGGCTCATCCAATTTCACTGATAATAGGCTTGATTTCGAGAATGTCACTTTCGCAAAATCAGAAACCTGCTTCGTACATATATCTGTTCGCAGGACCCGATGACGTATTTTCTCTTTCTTGCTCTATCTTATGAAAAGAGAAGAGACTTGCTACACAAGGGCATAAAGGAAATTGCGGGGTTTCATTGAATTCTCAACAACAAGTCCTACTATTATATTTGATATTATTAGCGACCGCACAAAAGTGTAATGCCATCACTGCTCGAGCTTTGTTTTTTTCAGTCTCAAATATATGTAACATCCCTTGCATTCTCGGCATGCTTCACGAGTAAATTTATGTGGTTGACCTTTTTCTATTAAGCACTCAAATGACAGAGAATCCTGACGTGACCACGAACACTGCAAAGCACTAGTATCTACTTACGAATTCATACCTTCTCTCCTGGAAATGGAAAGTTCTCTGTGGCGTCTTAGTACGATCAGCCGGAATAGTGGAAGCACTGGTTAGCAGGCTCCCTTGAAGGTAATCCACTCCTAAAAAACCGTACATACATTGATTTCTTGGCAGTTGCACAATCAAACGATAATGGTATGTCACTGCCCCCCATAATCACACTGTGCCCGTTGTTTCGCTCTCTACGGTCAGCTTGGACATGGTAACTACAGCATGTAGGAGAAACCATTTTCCATCTCATAGGTCTTTGCTTTCTCTTGAATTGGTTGGAACTTAGTTTGCCATTTCGCAGCATTCAAACCTGCCCCCCTCCTGTTCGTCTGATCTCTAAGAGTGCATTATTTCTTCGTGATTTGGCTTACCTAAAACTGCAAGTACTGGTACCTACCTACTGAAGCCTACCTACCTACATACGCTACGTAGGTACGATCAGACAAAAGTTAATCTTACCTATAAATATTCCCGCTTCTTCAGGGCATATCTTAATTTCCCCGCACCTCCGTAGTCATATCTTTGGTGTCAACAGCACTGATGTTTTTGTGCCCTTTCTGTTGGTTGTACGGCTGGACTTTGAACAGCTTTTGGCCTGCATTTGCTGGCATTTTGACACCCTCCGGCCACTGCCTCCGATGGACATCTGGATCTGGCGCATCTGCACAAACCACCTGCATCATTATTTTAGAAGAGGAAAAACGAACGTCAAAGTCAAGGGGGAAAAGAAAGAGCGCCATGGTATCATTATTCGAAATAATGGCGCAAGTAGCAAATGATTTACCGCGGTTTGGCATGGGAATGATGATGACAACAATCATTTCACCTGGCAATTCTGATAGCTCGGTGGACGGTTTGCAAGAAGAAAAGGCGAAGCTTGGTGAGATGGCTTATCGTTCTTGGCATTGTATGACACATCATCTTTCACAGCTTTACAATTACAAAGAACATAACATCTAACCTTCATCCATATTGTATTTCTAACACTCAGAAAACTTATCACTGCACCCTAGACCTAGAAGAACCCAGTCCAATCGCTCATTCGAGCCGAATGCCACAAATAATGTTCGTCTCAACAAATTTGTGCGTCGTCTACATGAAATGCTCGCTGCCGAACGAGATGGTGGAGTCGTCGAGTGGAGGCGCGGTCTACTAATCCTTCATTCAATTGATTCTTTTTCGAAGGAAATACTTCCAAAGTACTTCAATACAAGAAACTTCAAAACGTTCCGTAGGCAGCTCAATTATTATGGTAAGATCATGTTGGTTTGGTAAAGATTTCTTTTGACCAGCTATCCAAACTGATGTGTCCGCAATGCTATCATAAACTCAGGCTTTCTTCATGTGAGATCGTTCTCTGCATCTGGATCGGCAACCACAGCTCTTTGGGTAAACCAAGCACTTGCAGACAATGGATCAGACAGTATCTCGAGCGTGCTAAAGCTAAGAAGAGTGGAGCCACACGAATCCTCCAAGACACCTGCAGGAAGACGAGAGAGGAAGAATGAAGCTGCTAGCTCAGTTGAAGTGGAAGGTCTTGGTGTATTGCTTGCTGGTTACAGTGATGTTGGAGTACGAGACAATGCACCAAATGGCTGCTCTGTACCCAAGATTGTTCACTGTCAACAAGAACCTTCCAAGACCTCTTATGAGTATGCTACACATGTTACTCTTTCCAATGATGAAGTCAATCTAAGTCCCCGTGGGAGCAATGATCCGTTCATTGACCATGCAGCAGGGCTGCTTATCGCATTGTCTCATGGTGCATCGTGAATTCACTAGCCTGCACTCCTATTGGAAGGGACTTTATGATCACAAAATCATATATCTTTTCACTCACACCGAGTGATTGGGTATCTATATCCAAGTCAAGGCAACAGCTAGTCGCCTTGCTTGCTTGCGGTTCTTTGGGCAGACGGGAAACCGTCTTGAACATACCTCTGCTATCAATAACGCTAAGAATCTTAAGTAAAACGCTATTACAATATTGAAATGATTGTATGTGTTTACTACTATCACGATTGCAAACATCTCTTGCCTAGTTCAGTTGATCGAGCATTTATACATGAAGGCTGAAGCAAGTCCTCTCGTTTGAGCATTTCAGTCAAGAGAAGCTATTCACCTTGCTCCCTTGTCTGCGTTCTTTGCGGGCAAAAAATGCAAACTGGTCTTGAACACACAGAAATGATCACATGCTTTGTATCGTACGTGACTTGTCACCTGATATGTACTGTATGGTTTTTAATTTAAAGTCGGAGGCAGAAGCTGGTAGGTCACCTACCTACCCTATCGTCTTCTGTTTTTTGGGCAAACGCAAACCGGTCTTGAAGACACCCAGTAAAACGTTTTCATACAGAATATTAAAGATGTAAAAAATGATCACTTGTTATCTACATAGATTAACTGTTCCTTCTTCTTTGATACACGACGAGACGTCATCATGGCCTCAAGTTACCCTTCTGTCGAGATGACGTTGTCCAAGCAGCATCTTCAGTCGTTTCATATGGCCGCCCATTGACATCAAATCCCCTACTCAAATGCTGCTGCACCCACCAATCATTCGTCTCTGGTATAGGATTGGTATCTGATCGACGGCTGACCACCATATTAAGCCCATTCATAGTGTGAATGGTTGCCCCAGTTTTCATTCCGACATCCTCAGGTCTTCCCACCAGATTGAAATCGAATTTGTTCATGATCATAGCCTGAAAGAGTCGAAATAAAAATAAAAGTCAGTAAGTTGACACAGCCGGTAACACGACCAAAATCACACAAGCTCCCAACACAATACTTACAAAAGTAACCGCTGCTTCAAGCATTGCAAATTGGTCACCAATGCACTTCCTCTTTCCTGCACCAAATGGAAGGAAGGCATAGTCCGCTGCAATCTCATTTGGGTAGAGGCTAAAATCCGAAATTTTATCAGGATTAAACCCCTCCCAACCCTTGACACCAGGATTTTTGAATGGTCTCTCCCATCTTGTAGGGTCATACTCTTCAGGATTCTCCCAGTATTCTGGAGCACGGTGAAGATTCCACGTCGAAATGAAAATGTCTGTTCCTCGCAATACCTTGATACCACCGCTCAATCCTGACCCACCTGCTGGGAGCGTGTCTTCCATCCTAGCTCGACGAATGAGCACGGGTGGTTCGGGGTAGAGACGGAGTGCTTCAATCAATGCCAACCTCGTTTTCTTCATTTTGACAACATCATCATAATCTGGACGGGCCTTGTCGCCCATGACAGTCCGGATCTCTGCTTGTATCTCCTTCATCAGGCCAGGGTCAGTACTTACAAGTCCAAACAGGGTCCACGTGAGCATTGCCTGAAGTATTCAATAGATTCATTGATGCGATAAAAATATAAGCAAATACGACGAATGCCTCATGATTTAATGAACAAAATACGAAAATGATACTTACAGCTGTCGTCTCATGCCCCGCAATAAGCATAGTCATCAAATCATCCCTCAACACTTTACTCGTCAAATCTTCTCCCCTCATATCCGCCAAGAACCTCAATAGACTCGGATCATCACCAACTTCCCGATCTTCCAGCTCTTCCACGGTAGCCTCCTGCCTCGTCTCAACCGCCTGATTGATAAGCTTTGTCAATATAGAATCCAACATTCCCATATCCCTACTGAACTCCACCTGCCCTCCAATCCACTTGTCAGCGTAGGGCAAATTCCAATACGGGATGAACGATGACGATCTGTGTTCCGCCTCTTGCAGCACGCGGAACACTGCCTTCACAATGGGTGACTCCTTCTTGATAGAACCAAAGTCGTAGTTGAAGACGGCCTTGCCGATGATATCAAGTGTTACGGAACAGAATCGTTCTTCCATATCGACGGGGGTTTTGGCCACAGCGCGCGCATCAAGATCAGAACAGAGACGGTCACCACAGTCGCCGAAGAGGTTGATCATATTTTTGAGCCATTTTTTGTGAAAGCCTGGGACAACAGCACGTCGTCGTACCTATCCATTCATATACGATGTTGAAAACATGAGAGAAGACAGATATGAGTGTCAATGAGATAAGCATATCAGCGGATCTGATGGATGCATCAGACACAATCGATTCAGAAGATAAAAATCAAATATTTCAATTCAACATCGAACACAGCTGTCAACAGTCAAGCAAACATATTATCACTCATACTATTCACAACAACTTTTTTTCCAAAACTCACCTTCCAAATCTTAGGATCAGCAGGAATAAGTCCATCCCCCATAATCGGTTCCTGAATCACCACAAGATATTGAATAAATAATGATAGAGCACAGAATAATATGAGTATACATATGAGATTTAAAGATGATATGAAAACCAATTCAGCACATATCCGTGGGGGGGGGGGGCAGTGGAACTTCCAGTAACAGCACCACTTTTCAAGCCTCCCCTTTTTCTACCAACAAAGGCTTTTACAAATCGAATAGAGAGTGTGCCAGCCCCGGTTTTTGGTGCGTCACACGAATCAAATCAACTGAACCCGGGGCTAGCACACTTATATTCGAGCGTTTGGTAGGTTTGTTCGAAAGTAAAAGGGGGAATCCAAAAAGTGGTGCCATCACTGAGAGTTCCGCTTGCCTGCATGAATCTATGGTCAAATTCAAACAGGCGGCAATCAAACCATGCAGTCAACCAAACAAAGTGGTTGCCTATATCATAGACTTCATGACTCTGCTATCACACAATACTTTCACACAACTCACCAAAATCTCCGCCAACATGCCCTTACAATACTGTTCCGGACTACTATCCCTCAATATATGCCTGGCCATAACCGGATCCGAAATCACCAAAAAACTCTTGGGTCCAAAGCTCAAATTAAATATCGGTCCATAATCCTGATAATACTTGGCCAACAATAAAAATAATGGTCCGCCAGCCAACGTTTGCAAATCTCCACCCAATGCACCCTTGATAAACGAGAAGAAACTACCCTCATACTTTTGAATCACCGCATTCGGCACCGCAGCCATGCCCAAACTAGGACCAAAGCCCAACCCATTCAATAAATTCTTAAACACCAATACACCCACATCCATAATGTTCACGGGACTGGGAGGTTTCTCGTACCGCTTCCCATCCGCATTGACGCCCACCACGGCCGAGGGAGAGTTATTGACCAAAAAGTCAAAGAGGGAGGGGTTGCGTACCCACTTGCCTTCCACTTGACGCAATCCGGCAAAGTATCGACGTAGCTTTTCAATTTCCCAATCGAATCCCTTTTGGAGGGCGACATCTTCGTCCCAGGTGCCTAGGAGGGCGTTTTCGTAGGAGGATAGATCGAGGACTGTGGGTTCGGTTGCTTGACCATTGATGCTTGATGCGGCTGAGAGGTTGGAAGGGTCGACCAATGTTGCTGGGGTTTTTGGTTTGGAGGATGAGGATTCTACTTCCTTGTCTAGCTGGGTGCTGTAGGATTGTGTCAGCGTGGGTAGAGACGCTATACGCGTTCTCAGTGGCGATATGGACGCTGGATTTTGGAACGCAGAAACACTGCTTCCTAATAAGCTCAGCGACAGCGCCAATAACATTTGTCGATGTCGGCTAGTACAACTACTTTTTGACGAGTCCATCTTCTTGTTCATGTGATGTGTGATGTGTATGCTCAAAAATAATGACAAAATGGAGGCTAGAAACTCTCTCTTTCACTCTCTCTCTCTCTCTCCTCGTCTATGACAATGATCACTACCGTCTCCCGTCCTACTTGTTTACTGCCAAGCCAATTATTGATCTTCTACTATAAATATAATGATATGATAATTCGATACGATAGCTATCTAGTAGCGAGTCGGTGTGCCGACGTTGAAGTGCGTGATAAAGCTACTAATTCCTACATAGAAATGGACACCGCATCTTCCACCTTTACGCGTGGACTGACCTTGATGTAGTGTTTATTCAGAGTCTTGTCCATCGTCCGTCGTCCCAACGGTGAACAATAATGAGAATTTCCAATTAATAGCGGACACAAATGACATATATGGATATAATTCATTGACACTCGGTTATGACAATGTCTCAAACCCTGAACACCGGCTAGACCAACTCTGAACAATTTGACACAAACACTACATCGTGGAGGGCGGGGTGCTCTGAACCCGAGCCTTTCTTGGCGTTTTCACAGCGGCCGTGGTTGGATCTGGGTGTTCTGGTTTTGAGAAAAAAAAACAGTTGCCTTCAAGTATTCTGGCTGATTTTTGGCTTGAGTTGTTCTTATTCTTGGCTTGTTGTTAGTGCTGTAATGTAATTGAGTTACTGTCTCAAATTGATGTGAACAAGATGCGAGAAATTGCAGCTGCTTGACAGTTGTGGGTCTGGTGACGGCCAATGCTTATTGGCCTACTACGTGGATGATATCTGATGGCTAGTCACACTTGATGATGACCGAATCATTATGCGGAAGTTTGAGGATTATGGCGTGCCACCACTTGGCGCCATAAGGAATCCTGACAAGACCCGAATTATTACTTCAACTCCTCATGGTAGAAGCCTCTTCAATGACTGTGACCCTTCATATATCATTGGCATACTTGGGAATGCCGCCAGAATGGTGGCGACATCCGTAGTCCCGTGTAGGCTGGACATATTGAAGCAGGATGCGTCTTTTTGAAGAAGAACACACTATTGGGAGCGTCTTTGGGAAGAAGAGCGCTGTTGATTGTACGATGATGAGCGTCTCAGTGAAGAAGAGCGCTTGTAGCGTATTTGTAGACAATCTTTGTAGAAGAATCGTCTAGAAGTGGAATTACGTAGAACTGTTAAGAGTGAGTCTACTGTGTATGAGTAAGTGTAGTGAGAACTGCTAGAAAAGGTGTTCTACATAATTTATGAGTGATGTCTATGTTGGAGGCATCAGTCTACGCTGGAGGGAAGTCTGAAAGAGATGGCTGCGTGTCTCGCTGAATGTGAGTTGCACATGATGCGAGCGCGCCGGCTCCAATGCTGTCTGGCACATGGCTGGATGAGAGAGTTCTCATCCGGCTGGCGCGGCAGCTGTCCAGGATAAGATAGGGATATCTGTTACTGGATTCCTACGTACGTAGGGATCCCCAGGTTTCCCAACAGTTGGGGTTGATACGGATGACGCTCCTTTACCTCTCTTAATCTTTGACCGTTGTTTTGGAGGAGTAGTTGTGTTGCTACCAGTCTCGCCTTTGTTCTTCTTCTTTTTCTTACTATCACGCTTGCTGTTAGGCGTACTTTTGTCACCTTCACAGGCAAGTGTAGAGCCAGACTTGATGTTGTCCTTTTTCGTTGATCGAGAAGCTGCATGTGTGGTAGAATCAGCATTTCCCTCTGTCTTGTCCCCTTTCTTTCCATGATGAACCATCTTGTGGATATGATCTATAACCATACAATGGATAGGCACTGTGGGCGAATGTTGTGATGCATGTTAGTTCATGCAATTGATGTCGATTCGAATCATTTCATAACTACACTTACATTAATGAAGTAGTGGTAGGAGCAAGAATAGATCGTTTATATTCCCTACACGATGGAGTCTGTTGTAAATAGTGATGAGCAAACGGGGGGAGAGTGTATAATGATTATGTTGAGAATGTCAATGATGAAACGTCAAGTCGAGAAGCATTGTTGTGGATAATTCCTCTCCCCCCTCTCTTTGTCGCTGGGATGGGCGTGGTAGCGATTGATTTGATTGATGAAGGAAAGAGAATGATTGCTATGGTGGAAATTTGTGTGGCGCTGGTTGTTAGTATCATATGTACAACCACATTCATGATGTGATGTAGGGCCAATTTACTTCTTGCTCTAGAGGCGGGAGAAGATGTACCTAGCTGCCTTTTGTCACAAACAAATTGTGTGTTCCCCGTCCTTTTAGGAGAACTGGTTCTCATTTATCCGAATGACTTGTGTGAACGACAATTCAGTCACGCCCTATCGGTCACTCATCCTTTGATAATACTGTTTTGTGTCCAAGTGACATCTTTTGCTGTGCAGTATTCACTCATACCAGCGACTTATGTCCATGCATGAGAAGACGTGAGTGTCCTTGTGAGTACATGTTATTTGTACCTGTGACACTATTATATTCCATGGAATTGTATACATATGACCGCAACAAATGAGACAGTATTAGGAGACGGTACGTTCTGTCATTTATCTGAATGACTTGTATGAAAGATCGAGGCGCTTGCTTCCTCGGATAAAGGTTCGTGGCGAGTCTTTGAACTTCTCGTAGTAATGATCGACGAGGTTGGCTTCAGAGATGAACTTTCGAAGGTCTTCGTCTGGATCAGTAGCACTGTTGTAGTCTCCATTTGCGTCCATCATTAGGACTGGACGATAACCCTTCGAGCGGAGGGACTGAATCAGCTTCAGTAGATCCTTCAAAATTTGCTTCCTCGGGTTTGGCTTTTTGTAGCCTGCCTCCTTCATGGCCGTGAACTCTCGTTGGTAGGCAGTGAATGGACCAGCGTTGCTGTTCCTCTCGTGACATACCCTATAGGCTTGGATGAACGCCACTCCCTCGTCGCGTTGTCCCCGTAGACATGCCCAACAGAAGCGATTCCACTTGTCGCTGCCAGTTTCTTTTATTCTGCCAGTGACATCCCCGGCGAACGCGAGTAGGTTTCCGCCGGGCTGATATTTACTCTTGTGATGTGTAGATGTGGATGAGTAGACCGTTTTCGATAGGCCGAACATTGCCTGCATCATGAAATCATATTTATACTTGTTTCCAGATGTCCAAGGCTTATTTGTCTCTGACAGGCCTTGCACATCAGAGCCCAATTCGAACATTGTGTCGACTTCCGTAGCCACTTCCATTCCTTTGTCTACATCGGTACCTTGACAATTTTGGGACCCTACTCGTAGGATGCCATCACCTTCCATCCGTTCGACCAGAGGGTCCCCGGAGGGTTCAATATTTTCATAGCGGCACACCTGGGGTCGGTCAGTGGACTCCGCTATTCGAGTCTGCGTCATGCGCCGGCTCTTGACTTTTTCTTTCTTCTTCGAAGTCATCACGGACGATTTCTTCTTCTAATAACTAAATAAACCAAAACACGTAAACACGGGACAAACTGTTGGATGAGTTGGGCGAGGGGCACCTAAGTGATCTCCTCCCCACTGTGGGATGCCTCGGAGGCGCGATTTTTGACGCCTTCTTCAGCACTGCCTCGGTGGGAGGTGCGTTTTGCATCCTGCAGTCCAGGACTTGCTTGTTCGTAAGAAAGAGCCTGCCCACTAATGTAAGTGGAGGGTTTCTCATGAATCCATACTTTTTCTTCCCAGTCTTGGAGGCCATCGCTCCAGCCAGTTCGATGAATTCGTCGTAGATGTTCTTGTAGGTGGACAGGTTTGCAGAGGACTTCCCATTTTCCACAAACGATCGTACCAGTTTGAAGGTTCTCTCCTGTATCCTATGGTGCTTGGCCGCCGGAAGGAGTGCCTCGAGGAAATCCTTTATCTTGTCCGTCTGAGCAAGTAGGAAATCTCGAGAGTGGAGTGTTATAGGGCGATTGATGACGCCTTGGAACAGCTTTTTCGAGTCGAGGTCGCAATAGCCATAGACATGGTCTGTGTCAGCCCCTTCATGAGTGCCGAGATACCCAATACGGAGTATAGAAGATACAACTCCAGGATCGAACAGATGGTAATCGAGGCGCTTGCTTCCCCGGATGAAGGTCCGAGGCGAGTCTCTGAACTTCTCGTAGTAATAATCAACGAGGTTGGCTTTGGAGATGAACTTGCGAAGGTCTTCGTCTGGGCCAGTGGCACTGTTGTAGTCACCATTTGCATCCATCATTAGGATTGGACGATAACCCATCGAGCGGAGGGACTGAATCAGCTTCAGTAGATCCTTCAAAATTTGCTTCCTCGGGTTTGGCTTTTTGTAGCCTGCCTCCTTCATGGCCGTGAACTCTCGTTGGTAGGCAGTGAATGGACCAGCGTTGCTGTTCCTCTCGTGACATACCCTATAGGCTTGGATGAACGCCACTCCCTCGTCGCGTTGTCCCCGTAGACATGCCCAACAGAAGCGATTCCACTTGTCGCTGCCAGTTTCTTTTATTCTGCCAGTGACATCCCCGGCGAACGCGAGTAGGTTTCCGCCGGGCTGATATTTACTCTTGTGATGTGTAGATGTGGATGAGTAGACCGTTTTCGATAGGCCGAACATTGCCTGCATCATGAAATCATATTTATACTTGTTGCCTGATGTCCAAGGCTTATTTATCTCTGACAGACCTTGCACATCAGAGCCCAATTCGAATATTGTGTTGACTTCTGTCGCCACTCCAATTCCTTTGTCTACATCGGTACCTCAGCAATTCTGGGACCCCACTCGTAGGATGTCATCACCATCCGTTCGTTCGACCAATGGGTCCCCGGCCGGTTTGATATTCGCATAGCGGCACACATGGGATCGGTCTATAAATTCTGCTATTCGAGTCTGCATCATGCGCTGACTCTTAACTCTTTCCTTCTTTTTCGTATTCATCACGAACGACTGCTGTTTCCAATAAATAAACTAAAACTAACACGTAAACACGACACAAACAGCTGAAATGAGACGGGGCAAAGGCTCCTAAGTGATCTCCTCCCCGCTGTGGGATGCCTCTGAGGCGCTACGCTCAATAGCTGTAACGGATCTCATTTTGCGCTTCTGATTTTTCTACGAGGGGCGCAGGTCCTTGGGTGGACTTGGGGAGAGGATGGTGGGCCCAGAGCTTGTTGATTGCTTGTTAGGGGCATTGGGGGGGAGATTTAATTCAGGTGGCGACTTCAGTTGTGATTCTGATGTAGTCTTTCCCATCTTCTCGAAGTATGTCTGTATCGAGTATGGCG
>JALLAU010001038.1:0-11380 GCA_036939495.1 Thalassiosira hispida
TTATGGATAATCTAGAGTAGGCCGTATGTGGCCTAAAAAATGTTAATTTGGGGGGTGGCCCGATTAAGGGGACAAACTCGTATTGTACGAGGATGATGCAACCTCGCGGTGCTTTCTGTGGGCGTTGGGCGTTTTGGGCGTTGGGCGTTGGGGGTTGGGGGTTGGGGGTTGGGGGTTGGGGGTTGGGGGTTGGGGGTTGGGGGGGGTGGGTGTTGGAGGGTGTGGATCCGTTGGAGCTGTTTTATCAATGTGTACATAGCGTAAATAAGATATCATCCTCTAGCACAAAAAATAATACAAAACTGCATACACTATATATACACTATTGATATTGACAGCTATTGACTAATATTGAGCATCAAAGGGAGTTGTTGTGGTAGATTTGGTCGAGAGCCACCTTTCATAGTTCCCTGCCCATCTATTCACCAACACCAACTTTCCTGAACGAGACGATGACTTCCGAAGGTGATGCCGTCCACATGGGCGACGATGAGGAGCAGCTCCTCAAGGAACAGGAAACAGCAGAATCAGCAACAACATCAGCACCACCGACAACATCCACAAATCTCACCTCCACTTCTGTTTCATTTGAATTCATCGATCACTTCTCCTTGAAACAACCATCGTCTACCATTCGCTCCCGTTTTGGTGTTACCACCCGGATATATGATGTGGATAATAATCAATTACAGCTAGAGCAGCATTCAGAGATTGTCCAACGAGAGCAAGGGGAGGATAATGACAAAAACAACAAAAATGAAGTAAAAGTTGTGACGAAAATGAAACTCTTGGGGGGGAATAATCCAGGGCTCATTTTCCTAAGGATTTGTTATACATTGGTAGCCTTATTAATGGCTGGATTTACCTTTGTATTCATTTCCAATGTGATTGTGATGCAAACTATGGAAATTCCACGTAACTTTGGCACGGCGGCTGGGACTTCTTTGAACGTTCCAGTCTTGGTTGCCAATATTCTATCATTGCCGTTGCTTATTTACTCGATGGCGTCTTTGATGATTTTCTGTTTGATTTTCGTTGGTGATGTTTGGAGTGGACACATTATGTTAAGTTTACTGTTACCCGCACAAGTGCCAAGAGTTTATCTTGAGTGGTACAGCTTCATACTTTACATGTTCATACCAATGTTGATACTGTGCATTGCGGCGTTTGCAGGAGCAGACAATACCAAAGAAATTGGAGGATTGGCCTGGTGGTTGTGCATGTTGATTAGCTTCCTTATATTCTGTGCCTTGGTGTTTTACAATGAGGTCAAGTTGTGTCTGGATCTGACACGTTGTTGGCAAAATCCAGATGTGACAAACTTGGAGTTGCTGAAAAAAGCAGTACTCACTACTTTAACACAACGCTTTTGTGGGGTTGAAGAACGATATTTCCTAGTAAAGAGAGGAGGGCGGGGGGATCAAACAACATCAACTTTGAATGACAACCAACCCCTTCGGAAACATCGGTCTCTCTACTGTCGGTTGAAGTCACTTTCTAGCAATCCCTTCTTCTTGCCAGTCAACCCTCCAAGTAGACGTTTTTCTATTCAGGAACTTCAGGAGACTGTCCCCATTGTTACCAAACAAAGCTGGAGTCTTGATAAAACCTGTTGTGGGTTAAGAAACGGACGATCTGAGTTTGCAGTAAATGGCCCTGATGCCCTTGAAGGAAGGCAAAGCAAGAGTGGAATCATTTGCAGTATAGTGGGAATCAACATTGGCTGTCTCGTATCATGTGCATTTCTCTACTCAGCAGGAATTCTCACATCTGCCGGAGCCATCGTGATTGTGTATATGGTGATCTTAATCTTGATAGGGCTTCCTTGCGCTTTGTCTGCTTACCGAGTCTACCAGGCCACGACATTGCCTCAGACAGAGGATGAAGATGACAACGAAGAACCCGTCTTTCAAACGTGGACATCTTATACAGTCACCAAACCAAAAGAATGGTACTGTTGGTCACGACTACTGGTTGCATTTGTTTTCTTCTTCCTATGGCCAGCCATCTCGCTCTTTGTAAACAACCTACCAAAAGCAGGAGTGATATTTCTGTTCACCAGTATCTTCTCGGCGGCAAGGTTAAATTTGGATGCTGCGAGTATCCTCAGAGAACATACTTCCCGTATCTCGGATATTAACTTCTGTGAAGACAAATCCTCGCAACAACAAATGATGTCAAGAGCTCGTGCTGCACAGGTGCTAGCGAAGATTACAAACTCTACACTCTACTTTATTGCCATCATTGGCTTTGGGTTTATGGGTGGCTACTTTGTATACTTCAGTGGCAGCAGTGCTGGCTCTGGTGAAAATTACAACACACAAACAGGGCGAGATCCCATTAGGCTTCTCGATGACTTCTACTACCCTCCTCAAAACAACAGTGTACTCTACCCAAGTTGCAAACTGACAAATCACTTTGAACTTCCTGGACTGGATAATACGTACGCCTTGGACTATAACTTTTTGGCAGGCATTGCATACGAAACTACCGATGTAAGCACCTACCTCTTGGAAAAGTGGTTTGGCCAAACAAACTTTGCGATTGACGAGGAAGACTTCGTGACACAATGGCGTAGAGACAGTGGGAATAGTCTAGAACAAGTGAGCTTCAAGCTTTTCTCTTTTCCCAGCTCGCCAGGTGTTGGCATCTTAAGCATAAGAGGAACAGAGACTCCCATGGACAGGTTGTTTAACTCTCAGTTGTATTTAGGATCTGTACTCACTCAAGTCGTCCGATCATTCATGCCCTTCAGTTGGGTGTGGGATAGTATATATGATGACCTGCTCGTTACCACTAACTGGGTTGCATCAGATCATCTCCAAAAGGCGGCGTACTACCGCATCACTACTGAGTTCGCAAATGATCTCCTGCTCAATGGCTATACTGCTAATGCGAAGAGTTTTCAGTGGCTGCGAACGACAGGAGTGAGTCTAGGAGGTGGCCTTGCCCTTATTACAGGAGCCCAAACGGATGCACACGCCTTCGCCTTTTCGGGGTAAGTCATTCATTCCTGCGTCACTATCTGTTATATTCACATAATATATTTCTGTATCTCCTTCACAACTTCTCACACACTACACCGTATCATTATCTATGTTGTAGCCCTAATCCAACTCTCGCGAGAAAAACATGGGACCCTCCCATCGACATGCAGCAGTTGAAAGAGAGAGTAATAAACATCAAGCCAGAGAACGACTTAGTGTCCAGCATCGGTGACGTGGTGCCCAACCACCAGTTGGTTCAATGCCGGGAGTGGCCCGCAGCGGTGCATAATTGCCATAGCTTTTGGAGGATATTTTGTGAGTACACGTATACATGCGGCTCTCCTGCAGACCGAGCTGGGGCCTTTTGTGATTGCGCAGAAAAGTGGGGCTATCCAGAGCCAATCCCTACAGGGAACCGTACGTTTGAACAAGCTTGTGCCGAAGAGTTGGACACGATGGAGGATACGCTGGGTGATATCTTCTCGGATTTTTCGTGGAAACAATAGACTGGATTTTTTTCCAAAAGTAAGAGGAATGATGTGAGGAGGCTAAGAACTTCAGCTACCCCATTTTCAGGGTGACTGACTTGACGTCATGCATTGTGTAGACTAATCGATGTCTCTCCCTAATCCTAACTATTACAAATACTATTACCTATGTCTGGACTCTAATTAATGGTCTCTGTCCAAGCCCCCCTCAACAGATGTATCCTCCTCATCATGCAAATGTTTCAACTTCTTATGTTGTCTTCGTTGCTACTTTGTGTAGAATGCCTCCTTCTTTGGTTTACTTATGTGATGACCGCTTTCATAGCGTGTGGGTTCAAGGTAGCCGATGATTCTGCCAAGACAGGAAGGCACATCCCATACCGTGATGGCATGGTGTTCAAGCTCTACAACAAGAACTTATTCTTAGGCGAGGGTGGCTATGAAGCTGCGTCCAGGCTGGTACGCAAAGACACAGAGCGCGAAAAGGAGCGTGCTGCCAGGTAATGAATTACTCATTGTTGACGCTGACGACTGTTTTGAGCGGCCAGGCAGAGTGTCCATGGTGCCGGCGATTGAATCGAGACATTGTCATTTCAAATCCATATACATATAGTTATCGAATGATTGATTGCTACTATTACTTTGTCAAACACTGCTGATCCAATCTTTGAACGTTTGACAGTAGAACCGTGGATGTGGTGGTACGAGCACGAGGGAAAGGCTCTCGCTTGTCATAAAGGGTACCACATGAACCCTACCAAGGAAGATTTATGGGAATTACTCACCTCGCCAATCTCAAAGTTCCACAAACAACAATCTTCGTCTCGCTATCAATACGGATATTACTAGATATTACTGCAATAAGTAGTGAGTTCTTATTCAGCCATTCTCAACTAAAGCATTGGTAAATTACACATGTAACAGAAACAGATTTTGACCTTCTCGTTTTATCAAAGAGATTATTAGTACGGACACTATTAAGTCTGTTAATAAATCTCATGTTGAAACAGTCACGATGCAGACAACCTCCACGGCCTGTATTGTCTACATAGTAAGTCTTGACCACATTCGGATCGATCCTTTCCCTCCACTGTTATGCCTGAAAAATACTACCAATATTATGAAGCCGGTAACGCCGTGTTACGGGTCCAGAATGCCTCGTCGCCATGGCAAGTTACACAGGCTCATATTCGAGGCAGAGTTGCCCTCCCAGCCAATGACGGAGGGTCCGTATCAAAGAGCCAAAATGGAAAGTCATGATGATCTGCACGACTCCATACATTCACCATGAATGCAGTAGCTACCATTGGCTATCCATCAATTCCGAAAATGTAATGATGATGGCCCAGTATTTTGATGGATTTGTCGTTGGACGAAAGTGTGTACGTTTGGGCGAGGATGGTGGATGTTTGAGACAGAGTACTCGCCCACAAACGAATGGGGATTCGAGTAGACAAAGGAGAGGGGTAGGTATGAAGACACCATAACTCACGCAGAACATTCCCTGCGAGAAAGAAAAGGTACAATTTATAAGTAATCATTTGCACGAGTCAGGGAATAGACGTACACATCGAACACTGTCAAGATTGGTCAGTTTTACAATGATGAGTGCGCTGTCATTGGCAATGTAATGCTCCAAAGGCAGCTGTGAACTACGACGCCCACCCTCGGATGCCTCCATTCTCGATACAAATGAGTGTCGATACGCAAACTCATCAAATTCTTCATTCCAATCTACAACATGCAAGCAATCAGCCGCATCAATCCTCAACCAAAAAGTCTTACCTCATGAATGATGTAAACAGAGCCTTGGCACGATGCGGTCGTGGTAAGGTGAGGATACACCACAAAGAGCCATTGTGATACGGACTGTGAATTTGGGTTGTGCGTGCTATCCATTGTACAACACATCTTGACCTAATCAAATTAGATGTCATGCTTCAGAAGCTTAGACTGAAGCCGAGGTAGAATCAACACTGTAACATAGGTGATAAGTAAATAACACGTCAGGAAAAAAATACAGATTGCAAGTACACATCAACCACTTTCATGATTGGTCAGTATTACAATGATGAGTGCGCTGTCATTGGCAATGTAATGCTCCAAGGGCAGCTGTGAACTACGACGCCCACCCTCGGATGCCTCCATTCTCGATACAAATAAGTGTCGATGCGCAAACTCATCAAATTCTTCATTCCAATCTCGACAAGAGCAAAACAAGAACCACTTCCTAAACCAAAGAACATACCTCAAGCTTGATCATAACTGACATAACTCATAACGATGGTCAAGAAGACCCCAGGGGAGGATATTCCGTCTCGCAAAAAGATTCCGACGGCCACACCTCTCCCTCGTGAAGTGGAGCAAATGACACTCGTGCCATCCGTTGCTGCTTCTTCCTCCCCATTCCATTGCCCTTCTTCCTGAACTCTCCATTAAGACCAAGAAAGCCCGAGGCTTGCGCTCTTTGTGCATCTTCGATGCTGGCCATTTGACAAAAGGCCGATCCGTAAAAGGCCCGAGTTTCATGATCGATAATCCAATGGACACTCTCCAGTTTACAGTTGCAACTTTCAAAGGCTCGCCGGAGCTTGGATGCGGTCATGGTGAGTGGAAGTTTGCCCACAAAGAGCCGTTGCGAGGTAACTTTAGAGCTTGAGCTGCTGCTATCCACTGCCACTTTTTGACCAGTCACGACATCGGTGCCTCCACGAGCAATTAAACCGAGCTTGCGCTTCTGCCCTACAAGATCGGGTGCCGTGTTGGGAGTCTGATATCCCTTGACGCAGAGGGGGCATTCTAGCTTGTGCGGTTCACTTGTAGCGATATTCTGGCATTCGACGGCATCGCATACAATCACGGGAACGGCACACGTGAGTCCCGATGATGGAAGCGACCTACTACACTTGTGCTGTCCCCGATAGTGTGAATACGACTGTTGACAAAGACAACAACAGCTCTCCACGTCCTTCTCCATATCCTCCGCCGTCTTGTTCTTCGGCGCCTGCTCCATCCGTTTATCAAACAGATAATTCTTCCCCTTCCAATATCCCCCCTCCGGAAACGTCTTCAAATAACGCTCGATCCCTCCCCGTACCATGACCACGCCCTTGGTCTTAAACTCGGGCTCCGCATCGGTAATCTGATTCAACAACGCGGTCGCCCGCTCGCACCGAATGCCCCCCGTACAATACATCATGACGGTCTTACCCTTCAACTGCTCCTTCGTCTCGGGAGCGTTGAGCCAATTGGGAAAATCCTGGGAGGTCCTCATCTTCGGATCGAGGAGGGTGGCGCCCCCCTCGGGCGGGTTGAACCGTCCTATATCGCTCTCGTAGGCGTTCCGCACGTCGATGATGACGGTGTCCTTCCGCTGCATCGCCCTGTGGTAGTCGGGCGCCTCGAGGTGCACGCCCGAGTGGTGATTCAGGGACGGAGCCTTGATCCCGTCCAATGCGTACCCCACCAGCTCGTCCACTTTCCGGAGGGTAAAGGTCCGGAATTTGTGCTTGTCGTCCACGCCATCTTCCAGCTTGAAGTCGGTGGGGTCGAAGAGCGCCGGGTCCCAGCGGCGGAGCGCGTAGCAAAAGGCGCGAATGTCGTTGGCCGAGGCGGTGAGGGTGCAGTTGAGGCCTTCGGGGGCGCATCGTCCGCGGCCCGTGATGTTGTACTGCTGGGCCAGTTCGTAGACCTTGTTGAGTGCCGATTTGTGCTCTTTTGACGTCCATGATGGTTCCTTATACTGGTAGAAGAGACAAATGGTGCACTGGCTGGCAGACAGGTTTTCGGGGGGAGCGGGGAGGGGTCGATTGGCATTGGATTTGGAGGCGGCCACGTCCAATGAAGAGGCGGCGGTGGGAGGGAGGCCCAGTTCGAGAGCGGTGGAGACGGATTCGGCAGCGAGATTTTTGCGAATGGCTCGACGGGCTTCTTTGCGAGCCTTTTTGGCTGCGGCGGCGGTTTGTTTGTCATTCATTGTTATGATTGTAAGACCCGCACAAGGGTTGGCACATTTCCCCACATGACGTGAATTAAATTAGAACCCAAGAGTAATAGAATATGATGTCTTCAACACCGTGTGGCTTGGGTGTGATTGTTTTGTTTGTTTTGTTTGGTTTGTTGTTTGAGATTTGTGTGGTGCTGTGAATACAGGCTTATGCAAAATCATATTTGTTGTAAAGTAATGATGTCTCACTGTATAAAATTATAGATAAAACAAATATATTTGTATCATCGGCAATTACTTGTAAATTCCCGGAGTCCTGACCGATCACATCCCCGCTCAGACATCTCGAAATATTTTGTCATCTGTGATATCTGATCACATCTTCTAAACAATGTAGTACCCATTCATGGTGATGAAATAGACAATCATCTACATTCTGCATAGCCCGGTTGACTCCATCATGAGCATTGGTGCATGTAACATTGGGGTACCCTCTTTTCACTCCGTTTTTGCTTATGATTACACTTGCAATCTAGAATGCAGTTCAAACATATTATTATTATCTCATTGGTGCTGCCAGACTATCATGGCACATGTTCATGTTCCAATGAAGCTCACTGTTCCAAAACCAGTGTATCGGATCGAATTAGGTGGGAGCATGGTCAATATTCCAATTACTTGCAGGGAGGTTGATATGACTGCCCCCGGGTAAGATAACTTGCTTCTAAATTCATGTAATAGTTTCTCATCGATCTTGGGATGTTGATACGTTGTGATATGGGCATTTTCGTTTTTTATCATAGTTAGTTTGTTAGAGTAAATACATTAGCCATAACCAGTAGGAGTAGATTGCTAATCCGCCGCCATATCTTATGTAGGCAACAAGAGTCCCTGCATTGGCTATGTCTTCTTCTTCGATTCCAACTTTAAGCTCAGTGCTTTCATTATTATCTGTTTCCGCCGCAGGATCAGGTGGTGCCAATTCTGATGCGGTTTCCCCCTCAGGATCAGGTGGTACCAATTCTGGTGCGTCTGTTCCCGTTGCCAGTTGAGCTCCTGGTATTACAGGGTCTTTGGTCGGATCATTATTTGTAGGATTCTTTGTTGGTTTTGTGGTGGGCTGGGGCGTCGGTCTCATAGTTGGATTGCCCGCAGGTTCTTTGGTTCTTGGCACATATGGGCAGGGCCAGTCTGACAGCAGATAGATCGCACATCATCGTTAGAGATTCAAAATAATGGCATCACAGTATCGGCAAAACGAGCGACCTCTCGAGAATCAATACACTGCAGATGACTTACCAGTGAAGTTGATGATAGGATGACATGGATACCGTTCATAATCAAAAGATCCGATGAAGCCACGCGGACGTCTGTAGTAAGGTCCATCTTTCTCTTTAGGCCATGGATAATCTAAAACCCCATCGCCCTCGTAAATTTCCAACTCCTCTGTGTTATCAACCACAGCATATTCTCTCTCCCCTTCAGTACCCGAAATTGGGTAGCTGAATAGAACAGGAATGGGCCCTCCGTCATCTGTTGTGAACCTCTTGGTCATGGTAATGTAAAACGATCGTTGTCCTCGGTCTCCTGGAACGTGCAGAGGCTTGAAACCTATATAGTTGAGGGTTTCGACACCATTAGCCACAACAGTATCCTCTTCCAATAAACGTGTGTATGCCTGGGCTCCATTTCCCTTTGTCTGTCCAGAAGCAACCAACTCAAACATGCTGCGATTTGCAAACATTGTTACACATGTTTGGGGGCAACTTTAACTCAATACAATAATGAAATAAGTAATGCTCTCACCTAGTTCTTCCAACAAATCTATCAAACGGTCCCAACTTGGAGTAGACTTCGTATTCCAAGTTTCCTTCATGCAATGTTACAAACGACAGGCCCGTCAATAAAATAGTATTGCCATCGCGTGGAGTTCTGACATTGAAAACGATGCCATAACTTCCCGTAGGCCGGGGATCAATACGCACATCAAACATTTGATCAAAGCCACGTGTGGGGGACTCGCTTGGGCTGGACGATGGGGATTCCACCACTTCCTCTTCCTCGATGGCGGCTATTCCATTAGGCTTCAGTGCCTCGAAGAACGATGACGGTGATGATTCTTTTATGGCATTGACAAATGATTCTGGATATGCATTGACCGCATTCAGGACTTTTTCTCCAAACTGATCGTCTGTAATTGTAAAATCTATTGGGATGTACTCGCCTACTACCCTTATCTCCATATCCAGAGCTGTGGAAGTAGGATCGTCTACTCCAAAAGCAGCTGCAACACATGGTTTATCATATTCCTGATCTTGCACTGTCACGCCCGATATTTGCATCTGTTCTTGAAGTGCCGCAAAAAGATAGTCCTCGAAGGATAATTCGAAAGCCTTTTTTTCTTCATTAGTCATTAGGCCAAGACTAGAGGGGTCAGCCTCTGAAACCGCTTCGCCATCCCCCGTTGCTGGCGTTGTAGTTACTGTAGTATTCGACAAATGCTGCTCCCTATCAAACGACAACGAAATCACACCCGTCCAATACAACTTTTCGAATCTGGAAAAGCATCCCGCCGCGGCGATGCACCCACGCTTCCGTCCATTCGGTAGAGGGGGGCAGTCCTTATCAAGTCCCGACGGGCAGTGGAATTCACAACCCGCGTTGGCCTCTTCCCAATCCCAACCGCAGTAGTAATCCACATAGGTGGGATCATCGGGGAGGAGTTGGGCGGTACAAAGTGTGTTGATGAGGAATGCCGTTGCAATGATGACAAGATAGGCACTCTTGGACGACTGGTGGCGCATCAGTGTTCTGGGTGTTATGAACGATGTTTTCCCTTTACTCTACTAGAGATGTCAAGATGCCATTCCAATTCCAGTTGATAGATAGTTGAATTGTCATTGCCATTGTTTGCCATTTATTTCGTTGCGTTGTTGTAGGTTGTTGTTGTTGTTGGTTTGTGTTCTGTTCTGTTCTGTTTCCCACGATCCAATGTTTGCCGTTTTTTGCAGTTCAGTATGGTCATTTAATGTCAGCTATTATAAGACACCGTGGCCGAGTGGTTAAGGCGATGGATTGCTAATCCATTGCTCTTTGAGCGCGAGAGTTCGAATCTCTCCGGTGTCGTTTTGTTTCGTTTTGGTAAAAACTACGGCACCCGGTTCTGCATCTGTACGATGAGATAGGACAGTGATACCATAACATTTTCTTTGTCCTCAGCTACCTATGTCAATATGTGCGTCGACAATATTCACTTTTTGGGCAAGAGAAGAGAGACTTGCGTCTCAAATTAAGTTTGCAATAGAGATCCCTCATACTATTCTCGTCGGCATTGAAGATTTTTGCAAAGAGGACGTTGGCGGCCCTTCTGAAGTATTGATCGCCGACTCACATTCCGCCGACTAGAAGTGTGAGATGAAAGACTTTTGCAACAAGATTGGCATGAAGCTTCGTCTGCTTGAAGGCAGGACGTAATGGGTAAATAGAAATGAGGTGTATGTCGGTCTCCTCAAGGAAGCTACAAGAAAAGTCGTGTGTAAGGATCATCAACAACACTATTACCGGAGGATTATCGGAGATTTCCCAAGAGTTGCCCATATTACCAATTCTGACACAATTTCCGATAAAGCGGTAACGAGCCACCCAACTTGGGTAACTCGTTCACCCGCATGCCTCGAACACCCAAGAAGCTGACCGATCCCGACAAGGATGATTATGAGCCAATAGGTGACGAAGAAATACCGGATGTTTTTTTCTGGATGGGCCAACCATTTACTGAGCATGCCTAAATTGACTTTATTTAGATGTAGTTACAGGTCCTTAATATACGGCCGATGATGATTTAGTCATGAGAACTCTTTCTGCATCGCCTTCGCAAAGCTCGACTATTTTGGCTCAATTGAATTGCATCTGAAACTGTACATTGTTTACTCCATACAATGTTAGTTACTGGGTAATCA
>JALLAU010001039.1:0-11418 GCA_036939495.1 Thalassiosira hispida
ATCAGTAATGGGTCAGAATGCGTATCCACTTATCCGAATGCGTATCCGTTTGTCATATGCGTAAATGTCGCATATACGCGTTTGCGGCATCCGCGAACGCTATAAATCCGCATATAAGACGAATACATATATACGCATATACATATACGAAAATTCGAAATTTGATATATGCCCATATTATATACACATCTACCATATTTTTTTCCAAGAATCTGCATTGCAAATGAAAATTTGATTTATGTGTATCGTATCGATACCGTATGGCATAAATCCGAGCTCGGGGCTCTTTTTTTCGCTCTGTTGGAAAACCTTCGCGCAGCTTCCCGCCCTTTTCCTTTCTCTGACCGGTAATGCGATATGTCCATGGGCAGGTCATGGACAACCTTTTTGTTCACGAGAAGGATTTCGAGAAAATATTATACGGAGGAATTTGATATACCCTCTCAAATCTCGCTATTAAAGCGAGTGGTTTCGCTGTGACAGGGAGGTCTTGGTCTCGGCTCACAAAAACATCAACGCATCACGCATTTATTACGCAATAAAAAAACGAGACTTTTCCAAGCTATGTAGGAATTGAATATACGATACTCTCTCAAATTTGGCAGTCAATGATTTTGCACAGCGCGAAGTGGTCTTGGTCGAATCACAGAAAAAAATGATGTTGTCCCAAGCTTGCTCAAGAGCAACAAAAGTCCAAGATCAATAACAAAAAAAAATAGAACTCGAGGGAGTGATATGGCAAGGATTCCTCACACACACAAACTCGATTTCAGGTCTCATAATTACAAACGAGCAGCCAAAGAGCAAACGCTGATAATAATCTTGCCACCATCATCACAGATATCATCATGAACCGCGACTTCACTAGAATTTTTATGAACAACATGAATCATCCATATGGAAATTACATCCTTTCGGCAGCAACAGCAAGTTTTGCCAAGCAGCACTCTCAGCAGTATCTACCCACTCCTCCCATCTCTGCCCCCACATCCATTCTCATCTCTGACCCCACTTGCTTCGATGTTATCAATGGCCGCGGACAAGGCGTTCATAAACACCCGGGAAATGAAAAGTACCGGTCGTTGGTATTGTTGAATAAGGTGTGTGTTGGCATTCGTTGCAATATTTACAAAAGCGTGTGATTTTCTATCCTGCGATTTCTTACAAGAATTGCGCTCATGTTTCGTATCAATACAGGGCCTTTATGCCAAATGCCCAAAGACAGACAAGTCAAAAGTATCCAAGGGAGTCGTCGCCGCAATCCGTGAAGTTGGCGGCAGATTTCTAGAATTGGACGAGAAGTATGGGGCCTACTATGATATCGGTGATAAGAAGGCATGTGCGAAAACCAGCCAGGCCCTACGTGAGGGTCAAACCAAAATTCGGCAAGAAATGTACAGTGGCACGACAGGTCAATCCGGCCATGACACATCCTTGCTCGCGTCTTTCGGCCATAATCCAACTAGAGCAGTATCAGCAGAGGGGTACTTTGGGTATTCGGTTCAGTTAATGTAATCTACACACTAGTCATCAAAGTGTGTCATCAGAGCCTTTTCCTTTATACAAAACTGTATCCCCAAGTCCTCCTCTTGGCTTCAAAGATGCCGCCTAGCTCGCATCTCGAAGAACCATTGAATCAGGGCTAGCAGCTGATGACCATTTGGACTTTGTAAAGCGCGTGTGCCAGGTCACGGGAGTTCAGAATAGGCTTCGGCAGGCCGTTTTTTTGTAGGTTAAGATACATGATTTCGATTTCTACACAATTATTATTTTGTGTTGCATGAGGGCTTCTTCATATCTCAGATTTTCAACACAAAAAAAATGACAAAGTTGAGTAGATATCGATGCCTTGAGAGTTTCGAAAAAAGTCTCTCGTAGTAGCTTCTCTGACGACGGATCTCGTGCTCCAAATGAATGTCATATCAGTATCATTAAGGAACAATTACTCCTAAACGCAATCATTTGCACTTAAGACATCATATAATAATCATCAGTTTCAATGGCAGCCAAGGATGAGGAGTGAGACATCTCGCACAAAAGAATTCATTTCATTTCGCCCATCTGGGCTTTGTCGGACTCCTTTCATACAAACACTAATGCCAACACTGTCCGTCATGCTGCAATATTGAAATAGTCTCTGTCTAAAACGGCAGCAGAAGCTATCATCTATTGGCCAATACAGGCAATGGATGGGAGTACCACGTTTTGTAAAAATGTTCTTGTAAGGCGATCACCGAGATCTAGACCAAGATTAACATCATCGCAACATTCGCCAGATCGTAATCCCGGTGAGGCTTTGGCAATGTCTTGAGTGGAATGGGCTCTCCTGCTGCCGCGCCACGTTGTGGCGAGATCTGAAATGATCATGCACCAATCAAATTCCCCCTCACACGAAACGAGCTAAAGAGAGGTCGGGAGCAGCAACGCCTGACTGTTGCGAGCCGGAGAAAACCTTACAAAACAATCATTATAATTCTCTAATATTGCAAAAACGAAACAGAAGATGAAGAAGTTCTTCTTCTTTTGCTCTCTCCGTTCTCTAACTTTCCTACCAAACCGGGACTATTCCCCGAAACAGACGAACAGCAAGTCAACAACATCGTCACACTTCTCCTTCTCGTTGACGCCCAGAAATAATATTGTCGATTTTGGTGGATGACCCTCTCTGAAACTCCATATTTTGGAAATAAAAAGTGGCATTGCCTTTATCACAACTCCTTACCCATATCCGCTGGAACGTCAACAATGGATGATACCGACGCTTCCATTGTCATGAGGTATTGGCACGGATAGCATGCATCCAATTTTTTCTACATCATCACTTCACTTGAGAGGTGCGCCTTTGGTCAAGGAGACTTCATTTCACCCAATAAAAAAGCTTACAGGGTTACTACAGTGGACGATTGCAGAGAAGTATGGAGCACTTGTTGAAGTATTAGCACTGATTATTGCACTCTTGCTGATTGATTTCCTATTTGCCTTATGGAACTTTCTCTCCTTGCCATACAGATACCTATCGCTTCGTCAATGAACTGACTTTTGTGGTGTGCCTCTACACCAGGTCGATACAACATCCAACATTATGCAATTCAGATATTGGTGCATCATAAATGTAAATGGAGAATAGGAATCTATTGAATTATGTGCAGATGTCAAGGTTATGGCAATAGCATAAAAGCGAACGCACATGGTACTTTCTATCACTGAATGATAGCCCGGATCATATCAGTACATTCCTACATCTGCTGGACGCCACTTCTGAGAGTTGCGGGTACTATGTCGTGCTGACAATCTCATAGGTGCTCCCGCTCCCACCCCCGGCTCAAGCATCGATACAGATGTATATGTATCATCTCTCCAACTTCCTGTCAATCTTCACATTCACTATCCAGTAGACCTTGCACCCCTCGAGACACAAAAGGTTCCTTAGCTTTGCTTGCCATCTCTGTCAATACTATTGGCACGACTACGAGGATGTTGCGGCTGTGGCGTCGGTCGGTCACAGTCGGTCATGCGCCATGAGGGCACGGTAATTTTGCGAGGCATCAATGTTTCATTGGAATATAGCGTTTGCGCATGCGCTGCACGAATTGTGTGCTTGCCAATTCAACTGTCGTACGATAGGGATCGAGGCCAGAATGCGTCTATTGCACTCTAAAGATGGCAATGGCAATACCTGCACTTTCGGATGGCGGATAGGGGGATATTTCTTAATTATGGTCTGTACCTTAAAACGTTTTCTACTCAATACCTGCAATCCTTTAATTTATTTACTACTATTTTCTGTAAAAACCAGACAGATAACTATAATTAATTGTCTTTATACGGGAGCAACAACCTTCCAGAGCTAAAATATATGAAAATATATTATCGATTGTGGAGCCACAACAACATTAACAAAATGAGTCGTCGCCATGGCGAAAAAAATCTTTGCCATGGCTTCATTGATTGCGTGCGATTGCACCACTCGGATTTCGACTCAGTCGCACGCTCGCTTTTTTTGCCGTTGTGTCACGTTAGTTGTGTTCTGTGTTCTGATTGCTGCCTTACGATACACTCGAGTGCGTGGCAAAAAAATCTACTCCATTTCCTTTCTACGTGGGGTTGTACTATTCCTACCGTACAAACCTCACATCAAAAACTGGCGCGCGGGTCGTGCCTGACTTCTTGATCTCTTCTCAACCTTTCTCTGACATCCTCACTTCTCAGTTTTTCTGCCAGACGAAACAACTCCGTAACAAAACCCACTAGCTTCACTTTCACAAAACACAACCATGGCACGTACCAAGCAAACCGCACGTAAATCCACCGGAGGCAAAGCCCCCCGCAAGCAGGTAAGCAATGGCAATGGGAGATGAAGGACACTGATGGAGGCGCACGCATTGAGCCGGGCCGCTGTCGTCTTCCGCTGCTGTTTTGGTGCCATTGACGTTGCCGGCGGCGTCGTTAGGATTGTTGCCATTTTGGAGTTGCGATGGCAATGAATTTCATGTAGGAATTAGTATGTTTCTACGGAGCTCAATTCTCACAATCCCTTTTGACCATGGCAATTGCCGTCCTTGTCCTCTCTCCTCTTACCCTCCGCCCATAATAACCACACCACCGCCTTCTTCATGACGACAGCTCGCGACCAAGGTAAGAACCGTTTGCAGTGCGGATGCCGCTTGAGTTTTTTTGCCGATGCTTCGTGGCATTCATGGACGCGACTAATTTCTCACACGACCTCGCTCTTCCTCCTCCTCAACCATCAGGCTGCCCGCAAGTCCGCCCCCACGGCCGGAGGCGTCAAGAAGCCCCACCGTTACCGACCCGGAACTGTCGCCCTCCGTGAGATCCGTAAATATCAGAAGTCCACGGAGCTCCTCATCCGCAAGGCGCCTTTCCAACGTCTTGTCCGTGAGATCGCTCAGGATTTCAAGACCGATTTGCGTTTCCAGTCGACGGCCGTCCTTGCTCTTCAGGAGGCATCCGAGGCGTATTTGGTGGGACTCTTTGAGGATACTAACCTTTGCGCCATCCACGCCAAGCGTGTGACGATTATGCCGAAGGATATTCAGCTTGCTCGTCGTATTCGTGGCGAGCGTGCCTAAATTTGGCACAGCGTTGGCTCTCCCTCCCCCCAATGTCCAATTTGTAGAGAAGTTTGTTGGACGAGGAGGTGGGATTGATGCCCCGTTTGCAGTGTAACATAGTGTTATCTGTCATCCCCCCTACTCACTCCCCGTGACCAACTAAGAATGTGGAATGGATTTAGTTTTGTTCCATAACTTTGGAGATTCTTGGAGACAGCTGGCGTCGTATCAGTTTAGAGTATTTTATTCATAATAAATCCCCATTGCAAAAAAAATCATTTAGTGCTATTGTGGAAAGTTAGAGTATAACACCTGTCTTTCGCAAGCACTATTGCATTCTGGGGGGAGTTCGAGCCCTCTCTGTAATATTGTGGGGTGAGGAGTTCAGAGTTTCATTTGCTGAACATGTTTGTGGGATGGCCAGATGAAACTGCCGATGATTTCCGGATCGGCGAGATCTCATTATCAATGTCTGGGCGAGGAGATAAAGTCCTTGGTCTCTCATCGATAGAGAACGGTGGTTCAGAGGTTCAATAATGATCATGGTATTTCTCATTTTATGCAGTCATAGGTCATAGGATTCAGTCTTAGAAAGAGTGAACAAGAATGGACTATCATTACCTACGCTGCATTCTCCCTTTCTAATTGTGTACTATCATCTAGAAAATCCAACGGTTGCCCAAATGTATCACCAAAAAATAATTCATTCATTTCCAATCGTGGTGTTCTCTTTTGAGGCGGCATATCTAATTCCTTCCCCCCTTCCGGAAAATCATCGTCTTCTGACAAATTAGCATGAACGACTGGTGGAGCATTCCAGTCATACCCCGTAGCCACCATGAGGGGAATTCCATATCTATCTGGTATTCTCAATATCTCCTTGGCACGACGTGCATCAAACCCCTCCATCATACACGTAGACAATCCGTGTGCCGTTGACGCCATGGTATACATTTGCGCTACAATGCCCGCATTTTTGTAACTCCAACTTTCGACATGTTCCATTGTTGGCATGGGTTGGACCGGGCTTAATGCATGGGTGAATGTACGTTTCAGAAAGGTTGAAAGATGCGTACTGCTCCCCCCTCCTCCCCCAGGAATGGGTGTTGCAGTGGTACCCTCCCCCGTCAAGAATGAGCTAGCCACGCGCAATACAGCCAAGTATCCATCCTCCCTTGTACCACTATCCCGTTCCATTTGATATATTCTATCGATTCTTTTGGAGGGTTCCAAATCAGTGCAGAATACGGCAATTGCGGATGCATCATTTGTTCTATATTGATTGCCAAATCCGAGCATGGCATGTTTGGATAATGTTGATTTGATTTGGGGGGAGCGGAGGAGGATTACGTGGGTCGGCTGTAGATTAAACCCCGATGGTGAAGTCTATAATATCATTGTTGTTGTGTATTTTTCGTTTTGCAAGTTGCATCCAATTTCCATCAAGTGTTAAATATATCCAAATCCAAACGAGAATAGAAAATGATAATGGGATCAGAAGAAAAAGATCATTAGCAAGGACATGTTTTTAAATCAAATATACTTCATGAGGATATTATCATTTTGGTATTGCAATATTGGTTTAGGCTCTCTTCAAATCAATTACTTCTTGAAGCAAGCGAATAGTGAATAAAGGTGAATAATCACCAGGTGGACTCACCATTGTCATCCTAAGAACATCCGACCAAACATTATCCGGAACTGATACATTCGGTTCAAATCTACGTGCCGACACTCTCGACTCGACAATTTGTCGAAATGATTGCAGTCTTGCATTGGCAACGGCCTTGGCGTGCGCACTACCAACACCAACGTTGGTAGCAGCGGCCTTGGCGAAGGCGATTGCCGTGGGTGCGAATGGTGATGAGATCATTTATTGACCAGGAATAATGTACTGGCTGCTGGCTGCCAAAATAAGCTCTGCGCGCTTATCAGATCAGGAACCGACAACAATGCACTGGCAACTGGCCATCATCTTAGTCTATCTTAGTGATCTTGGCAGAATGCATGTCTCTCTTTTTCTTTGCCTCCTCCTTGAATTCCAATAAAAATGGCGGGAAAAGAAGTCCAAAAGAGCAAAAGGTGGCAAAGAGCCATAATTTCTTTGGTGATCAGTCACTGTCAATGGGTTGCAATGATCTAATCTTCATTCATGGTGCGGCAACACACTACGCTCACTCGCTGCTGGCTGATATTGGTTCTCGCTAGCATACAACGTATTAATGGGTTTTCTACAACTGCGGATTGTGCTATTACAAGTCGAAGCATCAAATTCAGCTGCACACCAAAAAATCATCCAAGCTGTTCAACATCATCGTCATCGACAATGTATTCCTCGCTAGCATCAGACGACCAACAAACACAACAAGAAGAAGATTTCGATTCAGACATGAATCAATATTATGAACGCTTTCGTAAATTTCGTACATCACTACTTTTGCTCTCGGATCTTCACATGGACTATCCTGCCAATCAGGACTGGCTTTACAATTTATGCACATCAAAATCATCATCAGATGGCGATGCTGAGAATGGTCATGTCGGTACTTCAATAATTGAATCTCAAACGATGATAATAGTAGCAGGAGATGTATCACACGATTTAGATATTCTAAGATGGACATTCCAAACATTAAAGAGTAAATATGGCGAGGTGATCTACACACCCGGGAATCATGAACTGTGGCTTGACAAAGCGAAACGACTCAAGGTTGCTACCAAATTAGATGCAGATGATGACATTGTCGGCAGGTGTCGAGCAAGTGGAAGGGGTGATGGGTGCACGAATTCCATTGAAAAGTTGGAGAAAGTGTTACAAGTTTGTGTTGATGAGGGTGTGAGAATTGGACCAGTTATAGTTGGCGGAGGCTCTGATACTATTGCCAATGAAACAAACAACCTCAACAACACCAGCAGTAGCAACATCAGTGTGACTGGGCAACAGCATCCTTTATGGGTCATACCACTCCTATCCTGGCATCATCAATCCTTCGACACAGAACCACCAATCGAATGCTGGGGAGGCATACCCTCCGCACGAAAGGTAGTAGCCGACTATTTTAGAACTGCATGGCAATATACACTATTGTCACCATTCAATGATTCTGTGGCAAAATTCATGGATGGGTTGAATGATATCATTCTTGATTTGGATTGTATCAAAGAAGACATTATCGAGAATAATGACACGACGCCAATGCTCATGACCTTCTCACACTTTTTACCACTTATTGAGCTACTTCCTGAGAAACGATACTTGTCTCTTCCTACATTGCATTCTTGTGTAGGATCTACGTTTCTTGAGGCGCGGTTACGTCGATTGAAAAATGACATCATCAACGACAACAACAACAACAGCAATAATGGAAGTAGTAAACAACAACATCTGCATGCCTTTGGTCATTCACATCTAGCATGGGACGCAACAATCGACGGTGTACGATACATACACGTCCCGCTTGCCTACCCGAGGGAATGGGAACAACGGAGAGGATCCCTCGAGATTGGTACCATGAAGGGAGAGGTTAGTTTGAATAGACATCCCGTTTGCATTTGGGAAAATCCTACACAAAAGAACAGTATCATCAATGACAACTCTGAATCTGGCTTTCCCTTGCAATGGTTGGGAGGGTGGTGGAGTAAGTACTACAAGGTAACGCCAAGACAGCCTCATAGGAACACAGAGCTGGCACCTTGGGCGGCGAAACGATTTCGGTAAGTTATTTACGTTTCTTTGCTCTCGCTGGGGCGTGATTTTATTATCCTCCAAGCATTTTTATCCATCTTTGCTAATCCTCTCATGCCCTTTCTTCTTCTATTCTTCTTCATCATGTTGTTGCTGCGTTCTCGCAGCCAATTGCCAGGAGGGCAGATTGAAAAGTTTGACCACGCAAAAGTAGAGGAAGAGTTGAACGCAAAAGTAGAGGAAAAGTATCAACTTCAATGCCCGCCGTCAAGTTGGACCGCTGGGACGGGTAATTGGTACGACCATCAGCGTGCTAGTGCTAAGAAATAAGACACGTAGTAGCCATCCAGAGCTTGTTTTATGGCACCAGATAATATAATATCATCATATTGCCATGGATTAGATATTTAATAACAATACGATACCTATCATCTCTGTGATGCAAACCAAAAGGATTTGAACAGCATGGCTGATATTATGCAAAAAAAAAAGGTATGAAACTGTACTGATATCTCAGGTACTCTTTGTATCACTTTAGATTCGTTAGGGTCACTTCGCTTGAAAAAGAAGAAGATCAAAGACCAATCAAAGAGTAGAGGCTTGCTTATTCAGTCTGAAAAGAGTAGAAGAGACCCAAACTCCTGTTGTTTACTTCTATCTGACGATTTCCATGTGGAAGATATCAATGCAGATGGCTATGGTACGCTGCAACAGCACATGTATGTATGACAAGCAATTGATTATCCCACTTTCATATCAACCAGAAAAAGTTGCTGATACATGGCAGTTATGATCACTTCTTTATCCGGCATTATCCCTCGAGTGCAATCGCACGATAAATATATTGACAGGATGCCAGTCGTGCATCAAAATCCAAGCTACGTTACTTAGAGCCTGTCAACTTTCACATCTCATGTCACCTCGCCACTTCTGTTGTGCGAGACGACCAATACAACCCATCAGACCATCGTACAAGAGACTCTTGAGCCTAGCAACTACGTTTACATGTCCTGACCACACCATAGAGTAAAGAGTCTACGCACGTAGCTTCCAATAAGCGGCAAGACTTCACCAAGGGCGAGTATTGTTGTCGACATAGATCATTCACTCCCCACCAAGCCAGAAATCTTTTAAACCATAGGATAAATTTCCAATTTCTTTTCCTAACAGTGGTCGAATGTCTATCTGATGGAACAAGTCAGATACCAAATCTCCATAAGTGCCATTCCATAGTGACAATGTCCTCGTTTGATTGGTCAGTGTTTCATTCAATGTCCGGATTATGTCATACTTTGCACTATCAGAAGATAGGAATTAACGTGTTAGAACAATACATGTATTCTACAACAAATTGTAACGACACTAGAAGAAACACAAAAAACCTGATGCACAATGAACTCACCGAAAGCCAATGCAGCACAGCGGTCCGTGATGGATCCAATCCATATACTTCCACGCTTGTACAAGAGGGAAGAATAGGTCCGGCTGAGCATTGTAATATGCAGTTAACCGTTCCTGCTCCCAGGGCCACTCCCAGCGCATTTTTTGAGCAGTTGGATCCCAAGGTGTGGGACGGGACATTGATTTCCACCAGAGTTCCACCATACGCCTTCCCACTTGATTATTGATGACCGCGAACAGATTCGAGACAATGGATGAATTGTAGATGCCCTTTCCAACGTTTAGATTGTACCAATAATCCATTTTTTCGTCAATTACGAGCATCGCCTTTCCCGAGTCTAGGAATGTTTGTATTTCGTCCAAATCCAATATGGAACGAGTGAAGTTTTCGTTCAATACGTGCATATCAGTATCAACAAATAATATTAGATCGTCTGGATTTGCTTCGTCCATTGCATTGAGTACGCCCAAGACCTTCATCCAGTATGGCGCCATATGATCACCATCATACCCCGTACAGTTGTCCTTATCCGCTCCTTCTCCCCCACCACCTTTCACACACAAAGATGTCGAATTGTAAACGTGAATATCGCAATCTGGCCTGATATTGGAATAGAGCTGCCACATGGCAAATGTGTGATATCCATATGATTTTTCTGATTCCAAATCACGATTCTCAACGAGGACGACGTGGGCTCTGCGAGGGGCACCACCATTGTTACTGGCCTTTGTCTTTTTTGTTGCTGTATTTTCAGTGCTGTAACCATCCTTGAGTTTACTCGAATAATGCGCAAGGCTGGATGATATATTATTACTGTTGTGTTTGGCCAAATGCATCAAACACACTGCCACTGCAATAATACAGAGAAGTGGAGTTGCCGCGGCACGACGAGATTGTGACCGTTTTCGAAGCATTATTATACCAAAAAATGATTTTGCCGCAAGGAAAACAAAATGAGATTAGATATGAGTGTGTTGGTTGGGTATTTGCGGACCACCCGCCACCGTACCGCCCCTCTATCTAATAGTAACGCAGCAGCAGCAGTCTCAAGAAGTGGGTTGGTCGGTCTACGTTTTTCCCCCAACCTTCCGCTTACCACCAGGAGCAGTGAAATCAAATCGTCGTGGCAGTTGGCAGCGGGGTATTATTTTTTGATGGAGGTGGAGGAATATGTAAAGGGATAGGTACGATATATCGTATTATCGGGCGGTATTAGCGCTCCCACATAAACACGAAAAACATGTTTTTCACGCCTTTCG
>JALLAU010001040.1:0-11405 GCA_036939495.1 Thalassiosira hispida
GTTTAGGTTTAGGTTTAGGTTTAGGTTTAGGTTTAGGTTTAGGTTTAGGTTTAGGATTAGTATACAAGATCCAAGATCCAACGTGTAGGGATTAGCAAATACTTTATGAGATATTTGTCATTTCGTTTTACTATATTGGATAAATAAAGAACGAAGGTAAAAGAAGAAAACTTTATGTCAGAGAGGGTGATTGCTATGGCTAATGACTAATGAGAACTATCAGTTAAAGGGTTTACCCTGTAACTATAGATCACTAATAATGGGCTATGGCTGCTTTTTGGCTGCTGTCTGGGTTCTGTCTGGACACTTTTTGCCCTTTTCTACGCGATTTTGTACCTATTCCTATGTACAACCTGTTTGGGATTCAACTTTTTTTTAGCGCGAGATTTTTTTAAAGGGTTAGAGCTAGCTATCGTATGTAAAAGTCCCCTGCGCGCGGCGGTCAAGGGTTCAAATCCTCTGTTGGGGAACTTCTTATTCTCATGGTCGTGGGTTCACATTTGGTTATTTGTTTTTTTCTCAATTACTCCTACTAGATGATCAAAGACACATGTCTCTTTTTTCTTCTAAATCAGTAGATGACCAAAAACATATTTCTATATCACTGTGTATAATTTGTGGACGAAAAAATGATGCCTTTAACTGCAGGTCAACAGGTTGACTTCTGGTTATGTACTGGCTATGAGCACAAATTCGGCGATGCACGAGCAATAGCGAGTGTGATGTTGTATTTTGTGCAAAAGCTACCTGGTGCAAATGTGTATGTGTATGGGTTGAGCACTGAAATAAGACTCGGCCGCCATTGTATCGATTAATGAAAAGGCAAGTTCCACAGGCGTTGCAGTGGAAAATCACTTGAACGGGGAAACGTAAAGGCTCTTACTAAAGTTGTACTGAACGTGACGTATTGGAGATTGGAGCGACAAAGTAGACCAGAGATCTCTTAGGCACTGCGGGCCGATATCTCTTGGAACCAACGCCAAATGTTTTGGAACGCGCCGCCACTCACCATCTGCCTTTAACATTTCATAACAATTAAGTTGACAGATAGAATAATGTGAGCACACTCACTCCTCACTCCATGTATTTATATCATACCATACCATAGTTGTTGATGAAGAAGTATGATATTCAACCAACGCCACGCGCTGCTATATGATGGAGGAAAAATAACAACTGACATTATTGCTAAACATGCTGGATATTGGGGCAATATCCATAGCTGCTCGTACAGCCAGAGAAGATGCAAGTCTCTTGCATGTTATGTGATATGCCCGAATAATATGCTCCAAATATGCCTAAACGTATTACCATCGTCACCGGCGACGTCTCTGCCATCACTTCGGAAGTATACTACAAGGATAACTTCTTAAAATTCCGTAAGAGCATGATCTCCACCTCCAAGAGTGCCCCTACCACATTAGCGGACGGCAAGCATGGACATGCGTTTCTGATCCTAGACCAAGCAGGGTACACAACAAGCTCGATGGCGGCAGCACCCCAAAAGATGAGGCGCCCGTTCCAGACGCGTACCCCACGCTTGGAGACATTGACAAGCCAGCCGTGGTGGTTTGGAAGGGAGCACAATGGCTCAATTCGATGGAACAGTTCCACACTCAAGAGGGGGGTGTAGATGGACTGAAGAAACTAGAGCAGCATCGTCAAGCTCGAAGACAAGGATAATTGATTTGAGAACGTGACGCTGCTCAATTGATGAAACACTTGAAGAAGAATTTCAAAGTTGTGGACAGCCTAGATGTGATTTCACTCATGGCTGAACATGATGAGCCTCTTTACCTGGACGACGACGAGACCCTCAATACGACCTTCAGGATCATCAATAACTGCATTGCAGACCTCCAAAAGAATGGAGTAATAACAAGCAATTTGGACTTATGGTGAATCTCGTGCTCCAAATTGAAGAGTGTGGGGACTTTGAAGATGATGTCCTGGAATGGACATGGGCCAATTTCCAAGTGAATTATGCCGATGCTGATCGCAAGCGCCGTCTTCAGAACAAAATCAAGAAGAAGACGTCCAAAAGCGCTGGCTACCACAGCGCCAACATGGTTGTCGAAGCTGAACGCACATGGAGGCATTAGTTCAAGATGGTTTCTGCAAGCTCTCCAAAGCCGTCAAGGAGACCACCCACCTTGTAGCTGAAGACCAAAACAAGAAGGCCTTTAAAACATCCACCGGGGAGGTTGACTCAAACGTCGTCATGCTTCGGCTTCTTCAAAGTATGAATGAGCGCATGTCAGCAATCGAGGCTGCTGCAGAGAAGCAAGGCGACAACCGCGGAATCGTGGTGACCGTGGCGGAGAGCAGGATGACAGGGGGGATGCAATCATTGACTTAGATGTAAGCATACACACCACGTGGAGATGACAGCTGCTGGGAGCTGGAGAAGAATGTTGGTTCTCACTCCCTCCCAACTGGAAGAGTTTGAATTGACAATGTTCGGGCCAAATACCAATAATAAGTGAAGTGTGGCAGCCGGATATAGTAGTGGATAAGTTATTAGGATCTCTTGCAGTGAGCAGAGTGAGGTATTAGCCGGTGTATTTGGGCTGGTGGGTCTTCGTGGTGAAGCGCAGGGAGATTTTTGGTACTGTCATCTCTGATATTGGTGGTGTCAGGAGCCCAGTAAAAGCAGAATTGTCCATGGGGTGATTGGCAGGCAGAGCCAGTGGAGGCGTATGTACATTGATTTGATGTGCCGTGCTATGATGGTGTCATTGGTGACTCCAACAGCGGTTCAATTGTCAGTTTGGATTGGGTTGTGGGATTGTGGGATTGTGGGATTGTAGGATTGTGGGGTTGCGGGTTGCGGCCAACCCATTTTGATGATGGCGTTATGAAGTGGGATCTTTTCTTTGGTGCAGATGAAGAGTCCTACAAGTTTGTGTTTGGTTCTGGAGTACATATCGAATTTGAGCATTTGTTTGGTGTGTGGTTGTGAGTACTGGATTGTTGATATTTGGGACCGGTACGTCTTGAAAGAGCATTATATGGGCGCCGGCGAAAGTTTGTGATTTTCTGGCATTGAGGTAAGATGTGTCGGAGTGGTCTGAGAGGACTATGCTGATCCTGATGCTGGCGTGGTATGTGATGATGCTGGTGAGTTGGTGAATGGATCCATTAGTTAGTTCAACGGCAGCAGCCGTTTTTTGCCAATTTTGCTAAGGGGTGCGAGAAGTTTGTTGTCGACTGTGTGGGTGTAGTATGAGGGCTCAAAGGATTCCTTGAGGCGAGTTTGATGTCATATGTGTCAAGTGGAAGACTGGTTGGGCGCCGTAGTTGATCTCGGTGTTTTTGTGTGGTGAAAGCTGATTTTTTGGGTGTTGGATGGTTGTATTTTGCGAGGACAGTGGTGATGGAATTGACCATGGTTAAGTAACAGGTGAGCTTGACGTAGTCCCGTTGAAGGTTGATGCCGGCGTAAAGGTCGGATTTTGGTTTTTGGTAATGTCGTAGTGTTCTTTGAGGATGTCACGGAGGTGCAGGGCTTGAGGCGTGACGTTTGCCAACATATTCGATGCCGAAGAAGTTGTCAACGATAAGACAGAAGAAGATGGGTTGACATATGTGGCACCTGAGGCCGGGTGTGGTGGTGCACTGATAGTAACCGGCTGTGATGAGGTGGATGAGGAGTGTGTTTGTGAATGAGCCTGATGGGGGAAGGTCGTAAATACCACGACGAATTTCGAAATATACCCATCCTTCATGGACGTACTGATAGCAATTGTGTTCAGCCGAATTTTCCGGAGGTGTCAAAGAGGCGGACGGGGAGTCAAGAGGGTGTAGAGGTAGAAGTTTCTGATGTCAAAGTCGAAGCTAACAAAGTTGGCGTTAGGACTGGAGAGGACGCTGTTGATGAATAGTTTCACAAGCTCCAGTGGGGTGGTCTTGGTTCCAACGCCGCCAGGGTAGCAGGTGTGGTTGCTGCCAATGGTGATTTGGGTGCAATTGGGGCCGTTTTTTTAGGGCAGACTTTGCAGATGACTTTGGTGTGGGTAACTCTTTGGGGCAGTCACAGGGATATTGTTGTATTGGATGACGTGGAAGGTGTTGGTGCCTTTGACATGTTGACTGGAGCCGTCAGGTTTGGTCCTAATCCCTTGGCAGAGGCAGCAAAGTCCGTTGAAGTATGATTCGTTCCAGGAGGTTTTGTATTTAGGGTAACGGGTATCAAGGATGCTCGTGGTCCAGTCATTGATGAGGTCGGAGGGGTAGGTGTGGCTGACTGCTGCGATCATGGGTGAGACTGTGATGGTTGTTGTGAGTGGAGCAGAGGATGTGGACGGTTTCGGAGGTTTAGTTTTGGTGGAGCGGGTGTCTCAGCAGGACTGTGTAATGTGGCATTTGATGTTTGATAGTTTCATCTGTTACAGGGCAGTATTCGGTAGCATTGGTGTGAGTGTGTTTATGTGTGTCTGTCCACCGGACCCGGGAGTCTTACCCATTCTCTGTGATGACACAGCAATCACGGACAGTACTCAACCTCAGGCACCCCCCCCCCGAGAGGGGTGTTTTGACCTAGGATATGGGTCGTACCGTTCCGGCATTTATAGCCATTGTGGAATCGACAATCGACCATATATCTAGTTGTTATATCTACTAAAGTGCATATGTGGCTATGGTACGGACAAGATTAGTACATATTACTTCATATGGAAAAATGAATAGGCCCAATCTACATTACAGAATTTTGAGACACATCGTACGAAAACTATTCACTATACATATACAGGGGACGGTAAGAGTACAAGAAACCATAAGGGGCTACCGCCTGGCAAACTACCCGCAAGGATACAACAATGACACAAGCGTGGACGTATCAACGTGGTGGTGTACCAACAATAATCGTCGTATGTGGAACATGTACCAACGGTTACCAGTTGTTGCAGGTTATTCATATTACGCTTTATAAAATCTCTATAAGAGATCATTGTCATTAACTCTACTTCTCTCCCACTGAGGGGCAGTCAGCGTGAGTGGCATCACTTACATAGGAAGAATGGTTAGTTCAATATAAAGCACCAAGGCCAGACATTGCTGCCCAGACCCATTTAAGTGTTGAGAAATGCATCAGAGCAGTTTCACCTATTTCTCATTGCATCAAACACCTTCCCTTCCATGCAGTTGTCATGTGCTCGAACCACTCAGAGAATTAATAGCATTTTAGGACTAGCCAAACCTGAGGGGACCACTTACGTCGGAATAATGGTTAGTTGAGGTTGAATCAAGGCCAACCATTGTTCCCCATGCCTGTGTTAGCCTTACTTGATATGTAAATAGGTTTCACAACACTTGCATAACGTCCCAACATATTTCATTCCGTCACCTTGTGCTAGAACCACTCAGAGATTGACCAGCATCATATCAAGACTAGTTAAATCCGAGAGGCCCACTTATGTAGGAAGAATGGTGAGTTGAGGCGGAATCAAGGCCAACCAATGTTACCCATGCCTGTGGTAGCCTTGTAGGAGGTACGAGAATAGTTCCACAACACTCTCGTATGGTAGCAACATAGCCCCTTTCATGCAATCACAGTTTGCTAGACCCTCATAGAGATTGCCTAGAATGTCAGAATCAGCCAAATATGAATTCTGAGAGTCTCATTTACATGGGGAGAATGGTTAGTTGGGGTCAGATTAAGGCCAACCATTGTTGCCCATGCATGTCTCAGCCATGCTTGAGGTATGGGAACAGTTTCACAACACTCTCATATCATCACAAGACCTTGCATGTCATTACCGTTACCGTGTGCTAGAACCACTCAGAGAATGACCAGCATTTTAATTTACACCAATGTCACATCTGTTGGGGCCCAACGAGGAGGAAGCAGGGTCTTCCAATTGGGGATCATTGTGCTCTTGACTCGTGATTTGACTGAGAACCCAGCCTGCTACTATTCCAGCAGATAGATCAACAGTTGACCTTATTTCCATGTATACCAAAAAGAAACTCAACATGGCTGACACGGAATTCTTCTCCTTCCCAAGGACTTATCTTCAAAGTCTTTGCGCATTCATTCACGCAGTGAAGTAAAGTGGAGGATACGAGCTGACATTAGGACATTTTACCTTGCCTTGGTTTACTGTTGATTGTCGCTATCATGTAATTGTTGAAATAGTATGGAGGGGTACTGCAAGAAAATACAAGCAATGCAAAGCGAGTAGATTGTTTTCCGCCACCATGACAAGATCCGCCGCCTTTGCCTCTTCTTGTGATTGTCTCACGCCATTTTTGTTGAGGCAAACTTGACAAAGTGGTGTCATCTTTCTCAACGGACATTCAACTGATGTAAAAATGTCGGTCTAGCGCGCAAATGAGCCGTTACATCCAACTTGCCTCCAATGACAAACAGTTAAGTAATGGCTATGCTTGCGCACACCAAATGTGAGTTTTGATGCTACACATCTGTTATTTATTATTGGTGTTATAATGCACTACCTTGCTGTCTACCATTCTGGAATATGATGTTGTGACGGAAAGAATGTCTCTCCCATTACTTTGAGATGCTGGTGCTTGATGAAGATGTTAGAGAGATTTCAAAAGAAGGCCAAATGCACGATACTATGGCAAGAACTCCATGGTTTAAACCTAAGAGGTGCAGAACCCAATAGGTCGCCCATTTGGTTAAAGTGTGGGGAGTGGGTATGCTTCAATCTCTACACAAACTGCCACTACGATGGATGCAATCTCATGGTCGTCGCCACACCCCGAGCATAATGCTGGTGGCGGCGGCAACTCACGTCAGATCAAACTGGCAGGACCCCGTCTGTTCATCACCACAATATGATGATGCGAGCCATGCTGGACATGGACTAGAGATATGGAACTGATGGTTGTGTCCCATGCATACAACTTTCACTTCATGGATTCCAAATTAATGCTTCACCTAAAAACTTTGGGCTCCTTACGAGGCGCAAGGGGGGATTAGCCCGGCACCCCCTCCTAAACACCCCGCCAAAAACCGTTCTTGACAATACATACGAGCAATAAAACGGCAAGGAAAAAATGAAAAAAGAAGCAGTTCGTGGGTAACGAAACAAAAACCGATGTCCCTACAATACTGCAATAGCAATAGCAATGGCCCTGAGCCCACCATCTATGCGCAGTAATTGCTAACCAGCATTGCACGGGATTGATGAGTGTATTATTTGCTCCTACTTTCACTTCAGGCTGTGCATAATCATCACTCAACAAATAATAATAATTAGCAGGCGGGAACAGGCGCAGTCGTGGTCGCGGTCGCGGTCGCGGTCGCGGGGTAGTCTGATTCTTCGTCGGCTGGATGCTGTAGAGTGGATAGCACAGTAGGTTGTTTCGAAAGGCTAGAACGAACAACTGATTATCCCATTATGACATCGGATACATCGACGACGACTGCAACTGCAAGGCTCATTCAAATATGCCTTTTCTTGATAGAGCTTTCGCTGGCTGTTGCCATGGCCATGTTAGCTTATTTCCTATTGAAGGAGTTCAGCACATCCTGGACATCAAGAATATTTTCAACGTTGGCAGGTGTCTGGATAGTAAAGTCAGCCGTATGGGCTCTGCAATCAATGAAAAGCTTTCATACACCACGCACCACTGGAAATGATGATATTGTATGCGATGATGAGAATGATGGTCTACTGACATTTGAATCAATGCAAGAGTGTAGGATGAGATCCAGTAGCTCCTACTTTGACAACGAGAGGAAAGCAAAACGTGTCAAATTTGAACGTGAAGAGAAAGATCAGGATTTGAATCATCCATCGGCCTCTAAAGAAATCACAGATACAAAGAAATTTCTCCTTGGCACGGCAGATGAAAACACATACACTTCAAAGATATCTTTTCCTCTATTAGCGGTCTTGGCGACAGTTCTACTGCAGTGTGCAGCTCGCCTCCTTGTCATTGTCCAAAATGTAAGAAGATCTCTTCCATGGAGGAGGGGTCGGCTATCAAAAGAGGGCATGATTCGATTTGCTGACATTCCTTTCACTATTGGGAGAAGTATGTCTTCCAGCGGTTGTTCATTCCACATATTTTCCTTCTTGAATGGATGGCAAGAGTGCAATGTCGATGATCGCTCGCAAAATGGCAGCCTCGATGGATACACTGATAATATTATGTCATTGCAGGCCGTTTCATTTGACCAAATATCCATATATGGATCTCATTTTACAGTAAATCCTCCGCGGAAACATCCTGCTGCAAAGAGCCAATTGTCTTGGTTGGCAATCATGTTTGAGGATATTGACATGAGTCTTACGATTCTGTTGAAAAGGAAAGGCAGAAGGTGTGCCGAGGGATCATCGGAGAAGGGAGAAGCTACGAATAACAAATGCATCAAGTCTGTAAGAATCAGGCTCAAAATGAGAGCTTTGGAAGTAGGGGTCTTTCCATGTTATTTAGACTGGTGGAAAGGATTTGGAATCCAGTTGGATGTAAATGCTACCTTTGATGTGAGCGACACTCCTGAAAGTGGCAAGCGTTCAAAATTTTCTGGCTTTGGCATGTCTATGACATCAAATCAATTCAGTACGTACCGCTCCACTTGTCTTGCGCCTTCGGAAGATGGAAACGCCAGCGCACAAGACAGGGTTGTTTCCTGGGATAAGATTCACTCCACCCTTCACTTGCATCGGCGAAATGGGGCGCCAAACAAAATTAAAGAAGGGCACTCCAGAAGAATGGCGTCAGTGTTGACACTTCCTTCTGGTTTTGTGGCTATTCATTGCTCCAACGAAGGGCATCTTTCAAAACGAGCTCATGTAAATTTGGGTGACTTCCGCTGTGGAAATCGGCTTGCATTGGGGGTTCAGTTGAATGATATGCAGACATTTCTCCAATCAATGGAAGTGTTGCTTCAAAATATGGCAAGCTCCATGATTGGTGCCTCAGCAAAAACTGACACAGGCGAAGCAAAGAAAGGAACGAAGAAGAAGAAGAAATCATCAATAGATATGGTTGAGTTAAATGCTCTCATCTGCATGCATGCCTACACCCTTCTATCTTCAGATAATGACAACAAGGATGAAGCATCTCTTGACTCTTTTTCTCTTGAAATGCCTCATTCTGTCTTGTGTTGGAAAACTGATACCGACTCAGCATCTAATACTGGAGTTGATCAAACTATCAATAATATTGAGCATGCAAATCCATTGTTGGTGGCAGACACAAGAGATGTTAGGCTTCGATATGAAGCATTTCCTGATGGTCGACTTGATGACAGCAAACATGCAGCACTGGATCTCGTTGTTTTGAAGCGAATCAAATCAAAGCTGATCCATAATTGTGCAATCATTGATTTGGGAGGATTAGTAGTAAGAGCCGATGGAGAAACTGCCAATAAGCTGGCATACATCAAGAAGACTTCAGAAGACATGAAACTTGTGATCGCCACTTTGCAACACAGAGCAAAAGACACGAAGAAGGCTCTTTCCAACGATGACAAACACAATCTGAGCCAAAATTCTATTGCCGCAAGAAAAAGGATCGAACTTTTATGCTATTCTGTTGATGCCCTCATTGAGCTTCCTGGGTCGCCTGAAAATGTGAGTGCAGGAGGTGACAGTGGCAGAGTTCGAGTGGCATTGTTGCAGCGGGCGACATCTATCACCATTTTGATGAATGAGGAAACCATTATTTCGGTGGATAGCACTACTTCCGATCTCCAACTACCATGCCAGCTCTTTGATTCGAAGATCAACAAATGTGCCCAACATCACCTCATTGAAGCCAAGGTTTCCCATGCCGAAGGCTCAGTAACATTTTGCCCTCATTCATCCCTACCAATTATTGATGAAACTTCACTGAACATCCGGCGGGATCAGGAAGTAACTTTTTATGGAAGAGCTGCAAATCTGAAGTTCAAATTAGCAGTTCCGAATAATTCACAGACGAGTTCTGTGACGCGGACCGTTCTCGTGTCAAAGGCAATGTCTGCCACTTTTGATGGACTGAATATCTTTGAGCGATTCGGCAAAAGGGCAGGGCTTATCGGCGGCACGGATGGGAATGGCGTCGATGCCATGGGTATGAACGTGTGCGGATTGGACTATGCGGATGCCGAATCCAAATGTCGTGCGGGGGAGGTGGACGAAGGGGGCTCCTTATTGTCGATACCAGTGCATGAGATTTCCTTTCGCCATAATCTCACTGGAAATCACCATAAAGGTTGGCCAATGGCACAAACATATGCCATTCACACGACGACGGCTGATCTGGTTCGAATAGTGCAATGCAAAGGTAGTTTTTGCCTGGGGGAAGAGAGGAACAGCACAACAGGAGAGAGGATTGAGTCAATTTCGGTCCACTTTAGTAGGGGGTCAACAGAGCTTGCAATTGTTTGGTCTCCAATATATCAATGGTTCTTAGTCTCGTGTAACAGCCGGGTTCAACGTGCTTTGGCTCGTCTCAAAACTCTCTCTTCCAACAAAGCACCAAAGAAGATAATTTTCTCTTCACACAAGACAAACATTCGCATTCAAGTGGATCCCAACGCTAGATTGAGTGCATTTGTGGGTGTCAAGTCAACGGTGCACACAATCATTCAAGGTGGATCAGCCATGAACATTTCTATGGCAAAGTATCCATCTCCTTTTAACACCGCTTTGAAGCAGATGACAAAGCCAAACATTTCCTTTCATGCACACTACATTGAAGTCCTTCTGAATAATATCACATCTCCTATTTTTACATTTGAAGGCATGTCTGTCCATAATTATCTCAGAATGGCTGATGACAATGAAATCAATAAATACATGAGCCAGAAAGAGAACCCCATAGATGTTTGTGGCGATGATATTGTGACAGACCAAGACGGGCATCCATTGAAAGAAGTTTTCGAGTTGAAATTGGAAAAATCATCTGCAAAGTTCCCGCCAGGCTTGAATTTCGGCGAAGTAATCGAAGACTTTGTGTTGATTCCAGCCAGTCTCAATCAACTTAAAGAGAAATACGAGAAACCTGTCAAGAAATACCAGCTCATGTCAATCAAATGCATCATTCCGTTCTTAGACATATCATTAATGGGCAATGATCAGGACACAGAGCATTCAATCCACTCACCGCCAAACCAAAGAATGTTGCGAGATGAATTCCGGATTTGTTTTGAGGATGCAGAGGTTTCCATAGAAAGGAATACGCCACCTGCCGCAATACAGTCACAAATCAATGCCCTTGACGAAGATGACTCTTCAACTTACACGTACGGTCCAGCCATGCAAGGGGGGTTGGTTTGTCTTACTATCAAGCACGTGTTGTGCACTCTTCATCCATTGAACCTTGCATCTCCGCTAGCACGTATTGACGATTTTGGGATCGAGGGACATCTGCATTTGGCAGGACTAAACCCGACTACTCCAGGAATTCAAGATGAAACTGTTTTTCCATCTTGAATTCCT
>JALLAU010001041.1:0-11415 GCA_036939495.1 Thalassiosira hispida
TACCTACCTACCTACCTACCTACCTACCTACCTACCTACCTACCTACCTACCTACTGTACTGACGTACCCGATCGCTGTTTTTGATGGATTATTTGTTCTTCTTGTCGCCGAAACTTGACCTTTCGTGACGCCTTTGATGGTGATTGATGGCAATTGATGGTCTTCTTGACACCAAAGATTTTTTTCTGTTGGGGTATCACGCTCATGCTCAACGCATGGACTGTGGCACATATTTGACGTCGTCAGCGTCCTGTATGGGGGTTGGGGGTGCGTAGAAATGTGTATAAACTCGATCGGCGTCGCAGAGCTCACGCCACTTTGGTGCACAGTACTGTACAACTTACGGGAGTATGTTTTGTCGATCACTAATAACAGCCTTTAGCCTACGACGTCAAAACACAAAATCGACGTCAGGTTTGTGCCACCAGTCGCAGTGAGATGACACCAAGATATCGAAGTTGGAGTAGGTAGGTTCGTAGCAATAGCAATAGGAGTAGCAATAGCATAGGTAATGTAGGAGTAGCAAGTGCCGATGTGAGCAAGCCGGCCGAAGCCCAACAAGGCTCATAAAAATCTTGAACTACTACCAACTACCAACAGTGCACATCTCACTCTCGCTCTACAAAAAATATCAAATATCTAACAACATGAAGTGGCTTTACTTCCTAATTCTCCCCAGCGCCGCCGTTGCGTTTCAGCAGGCAGCACCAGGTGTCCATCATTCCAAGATCAACACCAGCCTCAACTTCTTCCCCGAAATGTTTTCCCGCGCAGAACAATGTGCAACCCATGATTCCTGTAATCTTGAAGAGATGGAGGAGCTTTTAGATGGTATGTAAACGCCAAACTAATGATATGATCGTCTCCCTTGCGAACCTCACTGTCCTCACCATCATCTCACCTTTGCCAAAGAACTCAATCAGTTTCAATCTAGCGACGGTCAACTTCAAGCCAGAGATGACTACAAAGACACCCAGAAAGTGCTTGGAATGCTGCGTGCGCAAAGTGAACTGAAGCATGCGCAGGAGAACTATTTGAATGAGCACGAACAGCCGGCTACATACATGTCAGACGCGTGGATGAATACTTCGCCTGGCTTAGGGTTGGGATTGTGGTGACACCTGCCATTTGATACCATACAAAGGAGCCCAGGAAATACGGGTTTCAGTGAAATAGATAGGTTGAACATTGTGGATCTGACGCATTTTGTAGTGCTAGCGATTAGACATTCACATAAGCTAGCTAATATTACCTTATTTATCTTGTTGCGCAAAATCGGCACCATTCGAAAGCATTCCATTTGTAGGCATATTACAAATCTCCAACTCGACTCGAGTTTTATTTTCTGTCATCCCTTTGACGCTGGTAGTTGGTCAAAGTCAACAAGGTTGTTATGACTACTTTGCAAATTTTTGGAGTCTTCAGTTTCATGCCACTGGTCCATCTTCAAGAGCATCGTGCGAACGAAGCAACTGGACAACGTCATGGTCTTCTCCAAAACGTTGAATTGCCCACCATAGCGCTGTGCCGCCCTTTCCAGTACGTCCAGTCCTCGAAGCTAGATCACATCCAGCAGATACAAGTAATTCGATGCCAGCAAGATTTCCTGCCCTCGCGGCTTCGTGTATGGCGCGCCAGCCTCCTCTATCAGAGGCATCCACCATTTCTGGTGCTGCCGAGATGTAGTGTGCCAACAAGTCATTCTTAAGACGGCCCGCAGCAAATCGAACATCGGTGGGAAGAAAATCTGGATTGTCGGCAGCAATTTGCTTTGCACGTTCCATTGCTTCCTTGGCATCTTCTTTCGGCTTTAGTAATGCATGAGCCTTTTTATGAAGAGATTGAAAATCTGCAACATGAGCTGCCAGTGTTCGAAAGCAGCTCAAGCAATTTTGACTTTTCGAGGAATGCCAAAAACTTTCCAGCTGTCCACATTTCTACTCTTTTTCCTTAGCGTATGGGAGAGGGCGTCACGCCACCCTTCTTCTTCTTGCCTAATCGATTTTGTCTCTCGTGAATCGATTTTGTCTCTCGTTTTATCACACCCAATAAATTCTTGCTACTCTCTTCGATCTTCTGGTCTATGAAATGATGTAACGGAGTGCAAAAGAAACAGCAGGCATTGTCATTAGAGTGTCATGTGGCTCACAGGAGAATATAAATCAAAAAGGACACATCCATTCTTTCTGCGCATTCTTGTAGACTTACATACAAGTTCAGTTTCTTCTATCGTTCTTGTGTAGGCATCCTTAGAATCTTGCAGTACCTCAAGATTTGCCCGAGATCTAGCCCTGATAACAAATGGATCCCAAAAAAAGAAAGTGGGCTCACGTATTCAATAAATGGAAATGTATGAATGAGAAAGAAGAGTTCTCAAAAGATAACATAAATCTTACAGATGTGCATTCAGCTTGGAAATCTCGTCAACCAATTTGTCATGAACTGACTGTTCAGCGTCGATTTGACTGGAGACTATTTCTCGCTTCTCTCGCAGATGGTTGATCGCTGCGATCATATCATGGTTGTAATTTGGCACCGTGGTGCCATAAGACGGATTTTCTTTTCTCGTACTCATTCTCTGGAATTTGTACTTAGTCAAGTTGAGCCCTATCAAAGTTCGTTGCATTTCTGAACGTTTCAAATTCAAAAGTCAGGATTCGGCTGTGTGAGAAAAATAAGCTAGCGTTGCCCCAAAATCGTTCGCCACAATTTCCGAGTCGCTTCGTCAGCTTCAGGCCCCAACTTAGTTCCGCTTTCTTCCGAGGAGTAGAGCTGACTCGTCACTGCAACTTTCCCCAACCACGGGAATACAAGTTCAAGTCGCCCAGCCAGACAAGGCGAAGTCCTACCTCGATTCAGCCAGATTTCAGTGACATGGAGCATCGAAGGATATCCATCGGTCCAAAGGACGTGCTTCGGCTCAAGAAACCAACCAATGGCTTTCTATGTCCCCTATCGGCCAACGAAGATCACAATCTTGAGTTTCTCTCGTTTTGTATCCGCGACGACGACTCAAAACGTGTTCTATTCGAAATTGGAAATGGAGTACCAATGGTTGGGCAGATGGAGGTTGACTACGACAATGGCGACTGCTTTCGGTCTGTCAAGTATACGTTTAACGAGGATATATTACGTTTGCCAGTTGTTTCAACAAGGTGCGTTCACTCTAAGTTCAATACTGGTTCTTTTCTCACGACTTACATAAATGCGTCATTTTCAGCCTCACATTCAAAGTTGGCGAAGAGCCGGTGAAGAACTTTAGAATGGTTGAGCGGATCTTCTTTCGAAATCAGCTTGTCAAAAGCTACGACTTCGGCTTTGGCTTTTGTTTCCCTGGAAGCATCAACACCTGGGACGCTATCTATGACATTCCTCCACTCAAAGAGGAAACAATTCAGGAAATGATTGCAAATCCATATGAAACAGTGAGCGACTCTTTCTATTTCGTGGGTAACGAGATGATTATGCACAATAAAGCACGCTATCAATACGTGAAAGAAGAGACCGAGATTGATACAAGCGCTTTGAAGATGGAGAAAATGACCCTTTAGTCACAGAGAAGTGAAACAGATTATATACCTGGCACTTCCTCGAACGCCACAGCTCCCATGTCCTTGACTCCTTTCTTGCCTTCTCAGAGAACAGTTAATAATATAAAATCAAGTAGATTGCTGATATCGTCAATGCTCATTTAGTATTCTAGATGTCGCATTATCGTCTAGTTTGAGTACAATGGCCAATGGTACCGTATTGTTGTAGGGAGAGGTTGGTCAAAGAGACCAATCTGCACTGCAAGGCTTGGCGAGAAGGACGACGACGAGCTTGGATCAATGACTTTGATGGGAGAGCAAGTGATCAATGCCTTAGCAAGCCAGTGATGCGTACTTTCTCTGCTTGATCGTGTAATACATTAACTCGGTCATCAAATCACCTCATGTCTTCTAAAATCAACCATCATTAGAGTGGTGTGGCAATTGCATCTACAATAGGGAAGCGTCCTCAAGAAGCTTACAGTTCCTTGGTTACTCGAAAGGCTATTATTTAACGATGAAAGGGGGCCTCCCTAAGTACACAGGCGAGTGGCTACATGCCGCGGCTAAGAAATGCCCAAGTTAGATGAAGGCTCCAAAGATATGAAACTTAGAACATGATCATTCAAACAATATGATATCTAGAACTCTCAGTGTGATCAGATTATCTATGGAACTCTAATAATATAATCTGCGTCGCACTCTTTGACCTGCAAAACACAACATCCGTACACGCTTCACTCTTCAGACAGAAATACACGCTCTGGTTTGCCCTGGCTTGTAAGCTTCACTCCGATGAAGTTTCCGTCGGGATGCAAACCGGAAGTTGGACTTCCTTTCTTTCCGCCTCCCAAGCTTCCTCGGCTGACCTGGGACCTCTTCCTCTTGGCGAATGCAATTGCGCCTTGAATGGCAGCTTCGTCGGAGTCAATGTCTATCTGGCCGTCGCCTAAAATATAATGTTAATGTAGATGATGATTAATGTGAGTGATCACACGAGAATGATGTGCGGAAAAAATAAAGATCCATACTGGGAAAAAGGGGAAATAAACATCCACACTCGTACCTTTTAGGCACTTTTTGAGTGTGATGGTTCCTTCCGTGGACTCTTCCATCATCACAATGAATTCTGTACACTGGCGCTTCCTACCAAAAGATGGGTGAGAAATGAAAGATGGGTGAAATGAAATAAATGGCATGGATTACAAGAAGAAGATCATTCAATAATTACCTAGTACGCCAAACAGCTCCCATGCTCTCCATCTCTTTCCTGATCTTCTTCACGTGCTTTTCGTCTGATGGGATATGAATGTCAAGATTTGATGAGAACAGATGAAATAGTACATTGCAAACAATGAGAGAAGAAGAACTCACCGCAAACCACCGCCCTAGCGTCCTGGAGGCTCGAATCCATTTCAGCCTTCCTCTTCTCAAAATCGACAACCTCCAAAATGAGTTCTTCATTCTTCGGCTCGGATTCGAGCTGAACAGCCTCGGCGGTGATTGACTTGAGCTGTTGAGATAATTGGTCATATGTGGCATTGGATGATTGCATACCGAGCAACAACTCGTTCCGTGCATCGATAAGCAAGCCGTTTCCCTCATTGGATAGCTTCGAGTGATCAACGTAGTATAGATTGTTCTGGACGTTACGACCCTCCTTGAGGCGAATCGAGCCAGCGTACTGATCACCCGACGAGGCTGAGTCTCCATTGGACTTCTTGGCCTTCTTTTTGGAGGACTTTCCGTCTTCGTTGCCGTCATCGTCTCTATCACTATCAGCAAATGGGTTGCCAGAGTATTTGTCTGGAATCATGTCGGTGAGACAGCCTTGCAGAAGGACGCTTGGTACGACGGCTTTGAGCTTTTTGAATCTGAAGAAGAAGAAGTTGAAGTCAAAGTTAGTGTTTGGTGGTTACATGTATTGCAAGGCATGAAAACACTTGGCACTGCATTGTCCATGAAAACACTTGAATACACTTACACTCCATCGATGTTCATCGGACAAAACTCATCATGCAACTTGTCAAAGATCATCTTCTTTGCGTCTGGCTTATGAAGTACGATCTTGGCATTTGGACCTCCAAGCTTCACAGCATCCACCTGCCATTTGGCATGCTGCGCAACGGATTTCTTCGACATGATATTTGCCTTCTCGGCAGCCGGCTTCTTCTTGGCAGCAGCGGTGGCGGCAGCTCCCTTGGCAGCAGCACCCTTGGGGGGCATGGGAGAGGGCGTCACGCCACCCTTCTTCTTCTTGCCTTTGCGAGCGGCGCCGATGACAATGTTGTTTTGATTCTCGGCAACGGCTCGGTTGTGGCCAGGAGGAGGAGTAATGGCCAAGAGGCCAGGTCCCTTCGGGTCGTCGGCTCCAGCAGTAGCTAGCAATGACATGCTCGTAGGAAGGTTCGGCATGGCAGGCTCTTCGTGGTTTGAGCACTTCTCGGTAATGACTTGACGATGTTCCTCCGTCATAAACTCGATGGGAAGCTCTTTCTTTTTCTCGGGCCATCCTTGCCAGTCTCTAGGATGAATGAAAAACGAAAGGAGTCTTGTTAGGATACCGAATAGAAAGCAAGCGTACGATATTAGTGATTCATAGACAGTATGGTAGTCACTCACGCTTCCTGGCAATCAAGGCAGTAGTGCCATTTCTCCTTTTCGTCGGGGTTGTTTGACTCACACACGCTACAGGCGACGAGGTCACATTCACCGCCATCGCCACCTGAACACATGACAGGCTTGGCCTTCTTCAACTCCTTCACAGTGAAGACCTCCGTCAGATCCCACTTCTCCTCTTCGTCGTATTGTTAACTGCAACTTCCTAACCAATGGCTCGATCCTGATGAGTGTGTTCAAATATGCACAAAATGGAGCGAACGGGCTGAAAAGATCTTCGGGCTCTGTCCATATATCAGCTTGATCGAGCATGTAGATTACAACTTTGCAATTCGTGATGACACGACCATCTCCAACGCAAGAAAAGGAAATGCGTTAGATTTGTATGATGAGCTACTGGACACGAAGGTCGTTCGAGATATGTTCACCCTGAACTGGCATTTGGCATTGATCGTTTTGATAGCTCAAAATAGTACCCTGAATCCGCTCATCCTTATTGTTCGGGCTGCAACGTCTTCGTGCGAGCCCAAGTCATGTCCTCATCCATGCAAAATGCATTGATGGACATATGAGTAAGATGAGCTGGGGACATCCACTTGCGCCACATTTCCTTTGTCCTGCTGATGGAATCGCGACATGGTTCTTGGATGATCGTAAACCATTCAAGTTCATCTACTTTGAAGTGCTCATCATATGTCCTTCAAGGAATGAATAAGTTCCGTATTGAGTCGATTACTATCTATCGTGTGACAGTCGACGAAAACAAACCATGGAGGGACAATCTGACAACAGAAGACAAGAATGCTATTCGCGCCGTCCTAGGAGTGAAAACGACAGTCGATATACCATTTTCACTTGGTTAGTCTCAAACTTATTTTATGTGTTTCCCTTTATATGCAACTCTAACAAGTTATTCGTGTCCCATTGTGAAGAATATACATAGCAAACCACGAAGACATCTCTGAAGAGTTTTTGATCGAGAGGGATAGAAAGATGAAAAAACGAGATACACAGCTGGTGGATGAACCTCCCGAGGAAGCGGCCGAGAACGACTTTCAGTCTCGATCAAGACATTCCTGAAGACGACCGTCTCCTCGGATCATCGTTTGTCCATACAGAACGCGGAAGAAAATATAGGTCTCATAATGACGCCTGGTCGAAATACCGTTTATGGCGTTGCGGGTAGTATCTTTCAAGAATAAAATGGACACACAATGCACACCAGAACATCAAAGATGCAATGGCCAATGGTACCGTATTGTATGTAGGGAGAGGTTGGTCAAAGAGACCAATCTGCACTGCAAGGCTTGGCGAGAAGGACGACGACGAGCTTGGATCAATGACTTTGATGGGAGAGCAAGTGATCAATGCCTTAGCAAGCCAGTGATGCGTACTTTCTCTGCTTGATCGTGTAATACATTAACTCGGTCATCAAATCACCTCATGTCTTCTAAAATCAACCATCATTAGAGTGGTGTGGCAATTGCATCTACAATAGGGAAGCGTCCTCAAGAAGCTTACAGTTCCTTGGTTACTCGAAAGGCTATTATTTAACGATGAAAGGGGGCCTCCCTAAGTACACAGGCGAGTGGCTACATGCCGCGGCTAAGAAATGCCCAAGTTAGATGAAGGCTCCAAAGATATGAAACTTAGAACATGATCATTCAAACAATATGATATCTAGAACTCTCAGTGTGATCAGATTATCTATGGAACTCTAATAATATAATCTGCGTCGCACTCTTTGACCTGCAAAACACAACATCCGTACACGCTTCACTCTTCAGACAGAAATACACGCTCTGGTTTGCCCTGGCTTGTAAGCTTCACTCCGATGAAGTTTCCGTCGGGATGCAAACCGGAAGTTGGACTTCCTTTCTTTCCGCCTCCCAAGCTTCCTCGGCTGACCTGGGACCTCTTCCTCTTGGCGAATGCAATTGCGCCTTGAATGGCAGCTTCGTCGGAGTCAATGTCTATCTGGCCGTCGCCTAAAATATAATGTTAATGTAGATGATGATTAATGTGAGTGATCACACGAGAATGATGTGCGGAAAAAATAAAGATCCATACTGGGAAAAAGGGGAAATAAACATCCACACTCGTACCTTTTAGGCACTTTTTGAGTGTGATGGTTCCTTCCGTGGACTCTTCCATCATCACAATGAATTCTGTACACTGGCGCTTCCTACCAAAAGATGGGTGAGAAATGAAAGATGGGTGAAATGAAATAAATGGCATGGATTACAAGAAGAAGATCATTCAATAATTACCTAGTACGCCAAACAGCTCCCATGCTCTCCATCTCTTTCCTGATCTTCTTCACGTGCTTTTCGTCTGATGGGATATGAATGTCAAGATTTGATGAGAACAGATGAAATAGTACATTGCAAACAATGAGAGAAGAAGAACTCACCGCAAACCACCGCCCTAGCGTCCTGGAGGCTCGAATCCATTTCAGCCTTCCTCTTCTCAAAATCGACAACCTCCAAAATGAGTTCTTCATTCTTCGGCTCGGATTCGAGCTGAACAGCCTCGGCGGTGATTGACTTGAGCTGTTGAGATAATTGGTCATATGTGGCATTGGATGATTGCATACCGAGCAACAACTCGTTCCGTGCATCGATAAGCAAGCCGTTTCCCTCATTGGATAGCTTCGAGTGATCAACGTAGTATAGATTGTTCTGGACGTTACGACCCTCCTTGAGGCGAATCGAGCCAGCGTACTGATCACCCGACGAGGCTGAGTCTCCATTGGACTTCTTGGCCTTCTTTTTGGAGGACTTTCCGTCTTCGTTGCCGTCATCGTCTCTATCACTATCAGCAAATGGGTTGCCAGAGTATTTGTCTGGAATCATGTCGGTGAGACAGCCTTGCAGAAGGACGCTTGGTACGACGGCTTTGAGCTTTTTGAATCTGAAGAAGAAGAAGTTGAAGTCAAAGTTAGTGTTTGGTGGTTACATGTATTGCAAGGCATGAAAACACTTGGCACTGCATTGTCCATGAAAACACTTGAATACACTTACACTCCATCGATGTTCATCGGACAAAACTCATCATGCAACTTGTCAAAGATCATCTTCTTTGCGTCTGGCTTATGAAGTACGATCTTGGCATTTGGACCTCCAAGCTTCACAGCATCCACCTGCCATTTGGCATGCTGCGCAACGGATTTCTTCGACATGATATTTGCCTTCTCGGCAGCCGGCTTCTTCTTGGCAGCAGCGGTGGCGGCAGCTCCCTTGGCAGCAGCACCCTTGGGGGGCATGGGAGAGGGCGTCACGCCACCCTTCTTCTTCTTGCCTTTGCGAGCGGCGCCGATGACAATGTTGTTTTGATTCTCGGCAACGGCTCGGTTGTGGCCAGGAGGAGGAGTAATGGCCAAGAGGCCAGGTCCCTTCGGGTCGTCGGCTCCAGCAGTAGCTAGCAATGACATGCTCGTAGGAAGGTTCGGCATGGCAGGCTCTTCGTGGTTTGAGCACTTCTCGGTAATGACTTGACGATGTTCCTCCGTCATAAACTCGATGGGAAGCTCTTTCTTTTTCTCGGGCCATCCTTGCCAGTCTCTAGGATGAATGAAAAACGAAAGGAGTCTTGTTAGGATACCGAATAGAAAGCAAGCGTACGATATTAGCGATTCATAGACAGTATGGTATCACTCACGCTTCCTGGCAATCAAGGCAGTAGTGCCATTTCTCCTTCTCGTCGGGGTTGTTTGACTCCCACACGCTACAGGCGACGAGGTCACATCCACCGCCATCGCCACCTGAACACATGACAGGCTTGGCCTTCTTCAGTTCCTTCACAGTGAAGACCTTCGTCAGATCCCACTTCTCCTCTCCGTCGTATTCCTCTTCGTTCTCCTTGCCGCTTCCGTCGTCTTCGGCAGAAGCATCTGCATCGTCGGAGGACTTGTCTTCTTCCGCAGTCACAGCCGCTTCATTCGTGGCAGCACCAGTGCTAGATGGCAAGTCAGGCATGCCAGGCTCGGCCAATTTCGTGCACTTCTCGAGCATGGCCTCACGCAAATCGTCGCCCAGTACCTTGATGGGTAGCTCGTCCGGCTTTTCCGGCCAGCCTCCAAAGTCATTCTCCTGACAGTCCAAGCATGAGTACCATGGCTCTTCAGGGTTGAGGCTGGAAGACCAAATGCAGCATGCGACGTTGTTACAATCCGCACCAGCGCATTGCTCTGCACCGGCTTGACGGATTTGGGCGGCGGTCAGTACCATCTTGAGATCCCATAGCTCCTCCTCGTCCGAACCGTCATTTTCTTCATTTTCAGTTCCGGCTTCATCGCTAGCTTCCTCGGCCGCCAAATCGCCGGCAGTCACTTCATCCGTCTTGGGCGACGCTACTTCCTTCGCGTCCTTCACATCATCATCATCGCCGCCATCGGATGCATCTTCCTTTTCCGCTCCATCGTCCGAATCCTTCATTTCAGCACCATTGGTCGTGGAACAAACCGCGTCACCGTCAGTCCCGCCGGACGACTTCATCTCCTCCTCTCCATCATCGCCATCGGTCTCCATGGGAGCCGTACCCTCAGCATCCGCCGCATCGGCATCAGCCGCATCAGCGTCGGCAGCAGGAGCGGCTTCATCTTCAGCGTCTGAAGACTTACCCTCGGGAAATTCGCTCGCGGTGACTTCGTCAATATTCATGTTGAAGTTATCAAGTTCGGTGGTGGGCGTCGTGGCGTCGTCCTTGGCGGGCGATGCAGCAGCGGCAGTGGATGCGGCGTCATTGTTTTCGTCTTTGTTGATGCTCATGATGGCGGTTGGGTTTGAGTGTTGGTTTGAGTTGATGGCTATTGCTTTGGAATGGAGAGAGAGCCAATGATGAAGATCGCAATGCGAAAATTATGGCAAGAGCAACGGCTAGTCGACTGACTGCAGGCGGAAGTCGTTGCTGGCTGTTTTGGCTGATTCGTGGTCTTTTGCGGTCGTGGGTGGTGGGTGGACGTTGGTTGCGGATTCTTGCAGTCGCGGACTCGTAACATTTTCTCGAATATCTTCGTGCCCCGAAACCGGAAAATATATTTACCTCTAGAGAAGATTGCCCCTTCACCACTCTACTGCCTCCCCTAGCTCCACGCGGAGGCTGACAATACTCCCAACAATGCAGATACGTCCTCCTCTCACCTTCTCTGAACACGGCCGCAATTTTCAGAACCTTTGCCCGTGTGGTACAGCTGCACCATGATGGGCCCGCAAGCCACAAATGGTTGTGACGCGTGAAGACACGTTTCTCGAGGTCTAGCCATAT
>JALLAU010001042.1:0-11371 GCA_036939495.1 Thalassiosira hispida
ACAAAACTTGATGGCAGCCATCATTCCTGCTCTTCGCAATAGTAGTACGGAGGCTATATCTCTTGGGCACAACCAAATTGGATCCGAAGGTGCAGCCATCATTTCAGCTTCTTATCATCGAATCGAAGACACTGCATCTCGATAGGAACTTACGCAAGGATGATGATATAGTTGCAATTGCAGAGTCATCGGGTAAGAACACGAATATCAACCTTCATCAGAATATGGGCAGATGGCGTCAATACCTTACTCAAAGCTGTAAGGCGTAGTCTCAATTCAGTCCATGACTCCTCACACATATGTGAAGTTCGACTATTTTGCTGCGGCGTGGAAAGCCTTTGACGGAAGATGAATCGTCAAATTTTCAATGTCAATGAACGACCGCCGAATGAACGAAGGAACGCAAAGATACTACACACTCTCGATTTCCTCCATCTTCGAGCTGTTGATACACAATACATAATGTTTCGCCACCTCAATGGCGTCCCTATGCAGCTAATGCCACGTGCGTTGGCGCTCTTTCAGGATAAAACTTCAAGCTTGGATCGAGTCTTTCAAGTAGTGATGCGAGAAGGGAAAATGCCTTGGCTGTACACAAATATCCAACAAGCAGGCGAGTAAAAAGAGGAGAAGAGGTGGTGTACCGTTGCGGCGGAGTGAAGGGATAAGAAAGAGGAAATAACTGATTCAGAGCATCTGTCGAGTCTCCATTTGCTTGCTTCAATGCTTGGATCGAGTCTTTCAAGCGATACTGAATAACTACTAAGGCAAAAGAGAAGGATGAGATGTGGTGTACCTTTCGGCGGAGTGAAAGGATACTAACACTAGATTTACTTGAGGTAGTTTTGTTTGTCTAAGCTTGCATTGCAGTTGTAGTTCCAACACTGAAACCAAGCGCTGGAATAATAGCCCCCTATTTCATATTGCTCCTACATATTGCTCGTGGCGTTCACTCGGGAGGGTCACCGATGACTTAACTTCGCCTCTTCTTCCCCTTTCTCGATATAATCTCCCCATACATCCTCCAACAGCTTCCCACTGTCGATTGCACAACTGACTTTTCGAATCTTCGTAAATCGAACTCGCTCCGTAGTATCGTCATTGCTGTACAGTTCCTCCTCTTCAATCTTCTCGAGCCATTTTTTCCTTAGGAAATCAGGTTGACAAGCTTCGCTGCCACAATCGCATACGTTATCCAGCACAGCTAAAGTAACGCGGTCGTGGCGTGCTTTATCGACTTGTCTTCGCCACCAGTTTGTAAATCCGCCCTCAGAATCTATTGTTAGATTGATGTGCAAAATTTCGGCGCCTTCAGACTGCAAATATTCTTCCACGTGGTTGTTGTCCCAAAGCGCCAACCGGTATCCTCGAAGGCAATTGCTCGATTCGTTTACGCTTGACATCTTTTCTCTCTGTCAGGCTCTTCGTAGACTATCTATGCGGTGAGTTGGAGTAGGCGACGAGAAGACACGAGGCAATTTCAATTGGGCAGGTCGCGGTCGCGGCGGTTAGAAGGAGTAGTCGAGAAAGAGAATGAAAATAAAAAAAATGACAAGGGAAGAAAAAGAAAAAAGTCTCCAGCATGAGCTAAATACAAGATCCTACGTATGCAAAACCCTCCCCTCTTCGCATCACCAACCAAATCGCAGCCAAACCACCACCCACCACCTCCCTGCTACAACCTAAACTTCGTAAACAATAACATAAATCAAGTAACAATAACAATGGCCGGATTGGGGCGACGATCGCATTATCGTAAGCATCTGACGGATGCAGTGCTTCATGATCTACCCGAGCCCGATGAAACTCTCGGCCAGCGCATCGCACGCGTGGTTGGAACACGGGGCGGGAACATGTTTGATGTCATAGTTGCACTGCCGTCTTCCAGCAAGGAGGGAGACGAAGCAACCGACGATGCTTGCCTATTAAAGGCTGATGATGATGAAGATACAATAACGAAATCAGACGTTGATAAAATGTTTAGTGCCAAGCAGACATCTACAGCAGAGGAGACAAGGACAAGTGATGAGCCGCCACCAATAAACAACATTCAACGAGCGTCGCAACTTGCATTCCTCCCCACCAAATTTAGAAAATTAGTTTGGATAAAACGCAATGATTTTGTGATTGTAGATGGTGGCGACGAGATAGAGGACGAAGAAAAGCAGCAAAAGTTAGAACAAAAAGATTCATCATCAGGAGGAGGAGGAGGAGGAGGTGGTGGCTTTCGGTATGTTATTACTAATATTCTGTATAAAGATCAGGTGAAACATATCAAGTCAAAAGGATTATGGCCATCGGATTCTTTTTTTGCTAACGACGATGGGGGCGAAAAAGATGGCGAGAAGATGGAAAATGAGGAATACAACAACCCAGACGACAATGATGACGGGGACGGCACATATGAGGAAAATGGAATAGTTTTCGATGATCCACTCGAAGATGAGGATTTGACGATGATAAATACCAACAGAATAGCTACCTTGCGTGTGGAAGATTCATCGGATAGTGAAGATGAATAGGCCATTATTTAATACTATCATCTGTTGAGCTGTAGCTAGAATTGGCCTAGAGTGGCATGTCGAGCTACAGCTCAACATTTTCGCTTTTAGAACTGGTAAATAAGTACACAAATTGTTGCCATTCGAAGGCTAATTGTAAAGATGTAATTGGGCCCATCTCATTCTGTTGATCATGCTCAGGTGTTGCTTAAGTAATGGCTTCATTATAGGATTGACCTTTAAAGAAGATCAGTCCTCCCTCTAATCCTCTAATTTGGTCAATAGTATGAATTGAGAAGGTACTGTACCGAAATCCAGAAACTGTCAATTGGTACGAGCCCCACTCAATCTCTCCTCCTACCTTCGATGAATACCTACTTTGACTGCGCAATCCTACCTACAACACAAGCACTAGACCCTTGCCACCCTTAAAACATCACACCGACGTAACATGACACATGAACTGCCCCAAAATATATCCCCGTTCAAAACTAAAGTCTTGATAAAATTGTTGTTCGCCTTGCCCTCTCTCGGCACCTCTAACATAATATTTAATCCCCAACGCACACAGACTTTATGATTGAGACAAGTTGGAAATAATTTGATTTCGTGCCTGCATCAAAGCCTGAGCAATCGTCATATCCCCCCCAAAGCCTCCACCACCAGTCGCGGCCGGTTGCTGTCCACCTCCTCCCTGTCCATCCATACCCTGATCCCCCATTCTACTCTCAGTGTCATCCCTCAAAAGCACCGAGCTCGATAACTTGTGCCCATCCGTCTCCAAAATAATACCCCCATCGCAATGTTCATCAATGAGCAGAAAGACCAATTCTAGATTATCCAATATCATGTTCCGATCGGTGGCACCGCCCATTAGCTGGCTCAGCGCCTCGTACATTCCCTCGGCCAAATGTGCCAATAGCAGTTCGGACTCGCCGGAGGGTCCAATGTGCACCACGCGAACGTCCGCGCCGGCACTCCTCCCTCCGCCAGTACCGCCCGGGTTGGCGGCGCTCCCTCCGCAAAACACGGCAGTCTTTCCCAATACGGTCACGACCTCGGCAGCGTCCGGTCGGGCGGCAATGCCGCCAATCTTGGATTGGAGCTGGCGTTCGAAGGAGGCGCGGAGCTGTTCGACGCTTTGGGCGGCGGTGGCATTGTCGGAGGAGGATCCGTTTTCGGCAGCTTCGCCGGGTGCGGGGGTCTTCATGAAGTCGCCGTAGTATTTTCCGGCGAGACGATTGCCTTCGCCGTCGAGGACGAGGATGGCGTCTATCTTTGGGAGGAGGGGTGGGAGTGGGAAGGATGACATTGTATTATAGTGGGCTATTAATAAATTCGTCGATGGTTTGTATGGGGCTGGTTTCGTGTTGGCTGTTTGTTTTTGTATCGACTTGGTACCTATCATCTGGTACCTATGTTATGTAGCTTGGTGTTTTAGTGGATCTTGGCGACTTACTTCAACAAGCGAATACGAAATTTACATGTAGGAATTCGCCAAATGTCAATGAATCCATGACCCTCCTTTAACCTCTCGTTCTCATTTTTCCCTTTTGTGTGCACCATGACCATGACGGAAACCGCCAACGCTAACAACAGCTCGTCACCGCCCGCAAATCTCGACGATCCGGCAAACGTCCGTCGATGGCTCCAAACCCACCACCCAAAGCAATTGGCATTACTCGACAACTTCGAAATATCGCTACGTCTCGGCCGTTTCTCCTCACGTGGATGTGATGATGGCGATCATGATGCCAAAGCCACATCCGACACCTCCTCCTCCTCAACCTCAAAGCATCAAACCTATCAATACGGACGCGAACGACGTCTCATCACCACCCAAACAGTGGAGCTGCTCCGTGCCATCATCGGTCCCACGCGATGGAAAACTGCGGCACAACTATTAACACTGCTACGCGGACTGGGGAATGAATTGCACGCTGCAGGCGGATATCGCGAACCTGCCATTGGGAACATGGTCCGGAGGATCATGTATGCGGTTCGCGATGAGGCCGATCGTACTGCTTCCGAAGATGCCAACAATAATAATACGACAAATAATAAGGAGGATATGGAGAAGATTGACGAGCTGACGGAACAGGTATCCTCCAAGTTATCCCTTGCTAATGCGGCATCGGCATCGGCCGGGGGGAGTAGGAGCTCGTTGGCATCCATGTTGTGGGCGCATCCTCAACACATTACCAAGCATTCTCGTTCCCAATCTGGCGATTACGGTGATCGATTACGTTCCGATTCGATCGGATCCGACTCTGGATGCTTGCCATCCTCCTCTGCCGACAATGTTGTTGCACCAACGCCACCATCATCCATCTACTATCCCCCGCACTATTACAATAAAAGAGACGACCTACGTCAGAGTGTCATGGAGGCGATACAGGAAATGATGAGCGAATTGGAAGATTTGCATAAGAATATTAATGATCAGGCGATTCAGCATATTCATGCGGGGGAGATTATTTTGACGTATGCGCTGAGCAAGACTGTCGAGTTGGTAAGTAGATATAAAGTATGCTGCAGAGATGGGAGAGAGAAGTCATATTGTTGTGTATCATCTCTCTGGGTTATTTTATAGCCTTATTAACTTTCTCGCTTTACTAACGCAAAACCCTTAATAACATTATTTATATTATCATCAATCACACCAGTTTCTAAAGGCGGCAGCAGCCAAGAAGCGCAATTTCTCCGTGATTGTGTGCGAAGGGGCGCCCCATTTCGGAGGTCATGCCATGGCCAAATCATTGGCAGAGGCGGGGATTGATACCACTGTGATTCATGATGCTGCAACATTTGCCATTATGGCGAGGGTGAATAAGGTGTTGTTGCCTGCTCATGCAGTCCTTGTAAGTTCGTTGTTCATATGCACTATACAAAGAAATGTATTTGATCTTTGAAGTCATCACATTGCTTCATATACCATACTCTTATACATGCTCTCGCCCAATTGTGCAATATATGTTGTGTTCCTACAAGGCCAACGGTGGATTGATTGCACCCAGCGGTTCAAACATGGTGGCACTGGCAGCCAAACAAAACTCCGTCCCAGTGGTCACCGTAGCGGGAATGTTCAAACTCTGTCCCATGTACCCCCACGAGGGACAGGATACGCTCAACGATCTCATCAGTCCGTCGTCCGTCGTGGACTACAGTCTCATGGGCGATCCGGTATTGTCGGAGGTGGAGTTTGTGAATCCCGTGCATGATTATATCCCTCCGCAGCTGATTGATTTGTATGTTACGAATATTGGGGGGTTTCAACCCAGCTATATTTATCGGCTGTTGGCAGAGTATTATCATAATGATGATTGGGAGGCATTTGAGTAGACGGATGGTTGTCTTCTAATTAAAGGTAGACTGTGTATGTGATATATCCTATTTTTATCGATTTAATTCTACAACCGTCTTGAGAGTACCGAGGATCCCAACAAAAACATAAGGGCACTTAGTATCTACCTGCTGTACATTTCCCCTGTGCGAGCTATGAATGGTGAGACCATATCCTTCCGTCATTGACACAACAAGCTAAGTGCCGTTCTGATCTTGATTTGAACGGAGAAAGTGAAGAATGCTCCTCCTTGCACGGACCATGGCACTTCGCCGACGTTGTTCCGTCTGTTCTGCCGCTTCGTCATCAGCAGAGTCACTAGCCTCACTATCGTCGCTATCATCACCATTATAAACAAATGCATTTCTCGAACTAACATGATCACCCCAATGATACTCATCACTAGCAGCAGACTCCTCGCCATCAGAGGCGCTGCTATCTGCATCTTCCGAGTCATCATCGCTATCCTCATCCATGAGAACATCTGCATCCTCATCCTCTGCATCATCATCTACACCCAATACAGCATCATTCTCTTGCTCATTATTATTTGGCATCAGTGCGTATGCATTCTCAAGACGTGCATCCCCCTCCTCCTCCATCTCCGCTTCTTCCTCCAACATGTCATTATTATCCGCCTCCGCAATCATCTGCCTCCTCCTCGCCCTTCTCATAGTCTTCTGCTCCCTCCTCATCTCTCCACTATTATCATCCAACCAATCCCACCGCATCATGTTCAAAATGAAGAAGAGGCAGTCGTCGGGGAGCATGGAGAAGGGACTTTCGGGACGACGTTGGCACATGAAGAGGATGCGGGCGGCGCTGCGAAAGTGAGAGCCGAAGGAGAGGTTGGAGGAGGGGTTCCAGAGACGGTAGCATGCGCCGTATTTGATTTGGCCAACGAATTCACGATTGTCGCGCCATGCGCTTCCCCTATTGTTATGCAGGAAAGAAAGATGCCTTAAGGTGTTATCAAGTGGTCCGAGAATGAGCGAAGAGCATATTCAGTATAACAGCAAAGCTTACCATCCCCAAATTGGAATCGACCCAAACACCTTTTCAGAGACATACAGCACAGAGCATCAGACATCAGGTGAGCCACATTACATAATGATGCAAGATATATATATTGTAGATCAATGCAATACAAACATAACATTGATACTCTTACCTTCTCTGACACATGGGCTCTCCCAGGCATAATCGTAATAAAACTATCATCATGAGTCTTTTGCTTCTCCTTATTATCATACACAATGGCCTCATCGCCACGGCGTGTCGAGTGTATATATATCCCCTTCACTTGCCCAGGCCTCAACATGACTGGACTTGCGGATAGGTCGAGTTCTTTATAGCCAACGAAGGAGGGGGTGTGTGTCTTTTCGTAGATCTTTGTCCAGTGTTTTTTTGACATGGAAATTTCTCCGTTGAGAGTTTCTTGTTTGGTCACCCTATGATGTTGTTTTTTGTGTGAAAAAGGGTGGAGAGAGAAAGTGATTACATTAGCATAGATGATGAACAGTGAATCTATTATTTGCATTCATTAATCCACGTCCATGCTACTACTCTTACCACACAGTTAGAGGGCCGAGTGCACCTCTCACCGCTATACTATTGATGATGATATGATCGACTGGAAGCACCTCTTTGCATTTGACAGGGAACATGATACCACTGAAAAGTTAGTGTAGGTGAAGGCGGAAACACATCAGCAAGACGCATCAGCAATATAGAGAGTTGTTAGGCATACATATAAGCGAACGATGATAACCAAAGGTATCAATCATAAGTCATAAGTAATGAATGGGCGCACAGATATTATCTTACCAGAATGTATGATCCTCTCGATCTATAGTATTGATATATTTGATGGGAAGGCGTGGAGAGAGCAAATGGATTGAGAGCACGTGAGACAATATCCATAATATGCACATGCACTCAGACAGAATCCATAACAATACCTAGAGAGCGCCATCATAGTATGATGCGTCACTTCACACTTCACTCACCGGTAGTCTCGGCCTCGATGCGATCATGGATCACATAATTAGCCTTTGTCGCTCGATTCAGGGCGGCCATCTTGGGAGAGTTGGGAGCAGAGGGTAGAGATGATATAGAGGTGCTTGCGGCAAGAGAAAGAGGGTGGGAGAGAGTATGCGAGGATATCGTATCTAGATAGTGGAGATGTAGTGTTGAGTTCTGCTTTTTTATCTTTTTGTTCTTCGTTGTGTGATGTGTTGTGATTTGTGATATCCTTTTCTTCAATCCGATGGGAATTAGTACCAATTTTGGCGGGGTCATATTCGCTGCCATTATTTGGCTGTGACTCCACCTACCTAGGCAGGGAGAGTGAGAGAACGCGGTAGTGTTATGTATTATTGGTGTCCATAATCGGCCGTTATGATATCCGAATGTTACTAGTTGTATCCGAGTGTGCCGTTCGTGTCTGTGATAATCACCATTGCGACGGACAAAACACAAAACGGACATTGTGTGGCTCCGCGGGCTCCGCCATCAAAAAGACGCCAACCCCAACCCACGGAAATCCACACTATCGTATTCGTATGGTAACACAACAAACACAGACAACAACCCCTCCAACTCTCCTCTCCAATTCCAATCAAGCATGGCGAGATGACCTCCACCAACCCAGCAACAACAGCGAGTTGCTGCTTCATCGAAATCGAAGCCCCACAGCCCCAAGAGGAGGCGTTGCCAGAATGGATCGAGTGTTATGTCCTAGTAAACATTGACCCAAAGTGTTGTGGGCCGTTGGCACGCGATCTCAATGCTGTATTGCCACTGAGGATTCCTACGCAACCATCACGTGGTAGTGCATCGGCCGACACTACGCCGCCGCCTCCATTGGGTGCATCAGACAAACCTCCTGATTCGGTTAGCAGCAGCTTTCCCAAGACGGATCATTTGAAGCGTATAAGGAGACGTCCCGCCACCGCTGATGAAATAAGCTCGCGGGAAGCATCAGAAATAGAAAAGCCTGAAACGAATATTATACAGGAGTCGTCGTCGTCAACAAATAATAATGATAGAGCATCAGTATTAGGTAGTACTGCCATCAATGGCAATGACAAGAAAGGCAATGACTGCTGCAAATCTGCAATAAATAATAATGAGGAGGTAGCAATCAACAACAACAACAAACATCCACTAAACCCAAAACGGACAAAGAAGAAGAGCAAGAAAAGTGAGAAGAATTCTGCACCCATTTCTTTAGACATACTCGTTGGTTCCATCGCAGCAATTGATCACCACTCTAATATTGAGGCCGGGACAGAAGGTTCAAATAATTCCACTTCTTCAACTCCATCAGTATTGGATTCCATTCTCAAAAGGTACAATCTACCCACAACAACACAAAGTTCTTCTTCTTCAAAAAACTTCATGACACGCCGTTCTCTCCCAGGAAGACCAGCCCACACCAAAGAGGAACTAGATGAATGGAATACATCTATTTGGCCTACCTTATTCTTTGAAGAGAAGACCTTACAATATAAGGATGAACAAATGGCCTTGTCTTCTGAGGACGTGAAATTGATGAAAATGGGAATGAAGGAAGCGCTTGGTGATGCCATTGTTGGACAGCAACAGTGGAGAGAATGGAAACAAAGAACAACTACTACTACAAAAAATACTGAAGACCAACAAGAGATAATCCCTCCAGTTTCTGGAGTTGTTGTGATAAATCCTCTCAATGGCAACATTGTATCCAAAGCATCCGATGAGCGTGAAATGCAGGGCATGCCAGAAAATAATGACAGGGAACATGAATCAATGCCAAATAATGACTCAAAGAACACGCCATCAACACAACATGATCATATTCAGCAATGGTCCGCTTTTCCTGATGACGCAAATCCATTGTGCACATCGGTCCTGTTGGCAATTCAGGGAGTGAGTCGACGGGAACGTCAAATTGCCTTGGGTTGTGGAATGGAGTCGAAACAGTTTCAACGAGGACAGGTGAGTGATGCTTTCGATGTTATGGCGAAAATTGATGGCCCTCCTTAGTGTTGACGTTGCCGCCTACTTACTTTTCTCTCTCGTTTGTCTTTGATGTTATAAACCACAGTATCTTTGTACAGGGTGAGTGTGTTGACCAAGTAACGTATTCCTATGCTGTGCGAGCAATTGTCATCATTTGAGTTTTTGTCCATTAAACCTACTCTCATCCAATAGCTTTTCTGCTTGAACGTTGACCAATGAATGAATATACTGTGCCTTGCAACATAGATATGACGTCTACCTTACAAAAGAACCAAATGTTTACGAAGCCATGGCCCTAGTACATTCTCGTGTACAACGTGTTGTATTTGGTGTTCAAGATGAAGAGATGGGAGGTCTTGGAGGCGCTGTCAACTCAAATACTGGTATACATTCTTTGCCGGGGACGAATCATCATTACCGTGCGTTTAGGTTAGACATGGATATTGGCATCAGTGATGATGGTGATTGTGACGAGGATACATCGGCGCTTATTGAGTCGGTATTGGAGATTCACAAGATTTAATTTGTATGAAAAATGGATTTCAAATCCACCATCGGTGCATTTGCATTTTTTGATGGGCTTTTCTGGCTATATATATTCTCTGTTGCACCATGCAAAGATATTTTGTCAACGCTATGTGTCCAACCTGCCTTTGTCTAATAGCCTGCTCATTATTTGCTATACTTGTTCATGGCAATATCTTTTTTCGTCGGTCTTGTACGACACAAGCTGGTGGCAAGTTACTATTTTCGTATTTGTGTACCAGCGCAGCGCCACATTATGGTGCCAATTTGCTCGTGTCCCGGTTCGGGTACAGTCCAGATGCATCGAGTTGTTGTTGGAACTCTAAGCACAGCTGAATACGATATCAAGTCAATTATTAGAACAAAAACTTCCAAGAAGAGATGTTTACAAAGTGCGTCTGAATAATACTATGGATCTTACCAGTGAAGATCACGCACTCCTCCTACATTGAATTCTACCACTGCAAATTGCATATTGAAGCCCAAACCTTTAGGGTCTATCTTTTAATGGTCACTGAGCTTGTAGTGGTACGTGCACTGCTTCGGATCAGAGGCTGTCAACTTCTTAGCTTGACGCAATCCGCTCCTCTAAACCCTGTATTGTAAGTGGTATCCTATCTGGAAAACTTTGCATGAGCCAAGCCAGCGCATTGGGCTGCAGCTACAGAGATGTTTATGACGTTGAAAAGCTTTATGATATCAGAATATGTACCTAGTATTTGATGGTTTTGTTTGGAGGTTTCTATTTCTGGGTGTTGAATGGTGTGATACTGATACGATACTCCTGGTGATCTCTTGATAATATGTATCCCGTTGAATTGCAATGAAAGTGATCCAGCCCCAGGCAGGGGGCGGTCGCTATTACAATATCTGACCAGATGTGTAGACCACCCCCAGCCCTGCCTGCTCGAGCAAGCAAAAAATGACCTTCGAAGAAGAGGACACTTAGGTCCGCTCGCGGACTGTGCGTGAAATTGACGATGGGATTTTTTTATCT
>JALLAU010001043.1:0-11368 GCA_036939495.1 Thalassiosira hispida
TGAAATCCTTTCATTGAGCAGAGACTATTTCTACACTTCCTTTTCAGGCGAGGTGCAAATGAACAAGACTTGATGATTCGTGGATTCGCTCGTGAATAGAGTAATGCTGTGTGTCCAAAAGAGGGTACGGTTTATACCCTCGTTGGACACTGAGTTTTTCCGCGATGTCGTTAAGTCAGGTTACCGGCGATTTTTAATTAACAAGATATGGCGGGAAGACCTCCGCAACACCGACCACACAAAATCAACCCATCATTCATCATCTGGCATCCGACCGACCCCATTATTATGATCAAGCAGAGCAACAACCGCGTACAGCCATAGCAACGTTAACAGAACAACAAACCATGACGGAACCAAATAATAACAACTCAACAATCACCGACCCCTACTCCTACACCGACCCCCTCCCACCAACCCTCCGCGAAGGCGATCATTTCCTCCTCCACTTTGCCGACAATCGTCAAATATTCGCACAGGCACTGCGGTGGAACTCTCACATCAAGGGTACACCGTCATGTAAAATCAATAAGCGGACGTACAGCACGCAGAATTTAATTGGATTGCCGTACGGGACTGTTTTGGAGGTGACGAAGGAGACGTTGGTGCCGCTGGAAGAGGGGGAGGATTTGTTACCGTGTGCGGATGGTGTGTTGGATGTGCTCATCAAGAGTGCCAGCAGTAGCGTTGTTGCCAAGCCACAGGAGGATGATCACGTCAATGTGACTGATGCGAATGCTGCCGCAACTGCAAAGATGGACGATTCCAAAAATGAAGAAACCGCAAACAACGACAACAATGGCAAGAACAACAACGCAAAGACATTTCGCAACGACAATCGCAATCTAATCGACGACAACACCTCCCAAAAACTATCATTCAACGAAGTCCAATCCCTAATGGAAACATCCACACCCGGCTCACACATTGTCGCCGCTCTCATCTCCAATTCTGCATCCTTCTCCTCCAAAACTGTATTTTCTCAAGCCAAATACGTCAAGCGGAAACAAATGAAGTATCAACCCCGCTGTCGTATTGTTCGAGTCACTCCGTCGACTTTGTGTTCGGCGTTGCATTTGAAGGATGCACGAAAGATTTCGAATTTGAGGGAGGACACACTTGGGCAGATATTATCCAATGGGAACATCCACGCTGGTTCCAAAGTATTAGTGATGGATACGGCAGTATTGGGGATAATTTCATCCAGTATCACACGACGCATGGGTGGATATGGTAGTGTGATTAGTTTGTATGGTGGACAACAACCTGGTTATTTGGATTGGGTAGTCAATCGAATGAATTTTACTATTGGCGAGAAACAAAGTTTGAAATGGGTGAATTTGGGTGAGGTGTTTGGTAGCTACGACGAGAAAGAAAAGCAGATGAAATCATTGATGTGTGATGATGGGGAGTTGAATGATGTGGAAAAGAGAGATCGGGAACTAATTTCGTGGCCAGCGCCGTTGCAGCCACACACACGAAATTATATCAAGAATGAATTGGTGGACGAGAAGAAAATTGAGGAGTTTTTGACCAAAAGGAGTGCACGATTTACTAGGAAGTTGACTAGGCATAGCATGTTGGAATCACGGGATTTGATTGATGGATGTCGTGACAAGGAGGAGAACTTGGATAATGCAAGTATCAAGAAGGATACGGATGATGTAAAACAAGAGGATGAAACCACGGAAACAACATTAGATGAAACATCGGAAGAAAGCAACAACAACAACATCAACTCTGTATCAGGACAATGCGATTCGCTCATCATTGCCACCAAGTACGACCCTACCGCGACATTATTGCGTCTACTCCCCTACCTTGCACCATCCTGTCCATTTGTGATATATCACGAATTTTTGGAACCGTTATTGGATACATTTCATACGCTTCAAAATTACTACGTTCCCGAAAATAATGACAACAACAACAATGATGAGAAAACCAACAATAACGGCAGCAAGACAAAATCACCCCCAATGATGCTCCAAAGAAACATTGCAATCAATCTCCGTCTCACCGATACATGGTTCCGTGAATACCAAGTCCTAGAAGGACGTACCCACCCCAACATGACCATGTCTCAAAATGGCGGATACATACTAATGGGAACTAAATTATGTCCAAAGACTGGTACGAACGAATTGGATGAGGAGGCATTGAAGGAGATTCGGGCCAAGGTTGGTGGTAGGAGGAGACAGGGGAAGGGCAAGGATGGAAAGGGAGGTGGGTGGAATAAGAGGAAGGGCGATGGGGACAAGAAGGATGACGGAAAACGTGCCAAGATGTAAAAGCAAATAAAAGAAGAATGGCTGACAAATTTAGATACCATCGTCACTTTCAATCACATTGATAACCTAACCGAACTAGAGCTACGACAGTACACCAAAAGATTTATCACCGACTCTCTATCGACACCTTCATGGAAGATGTAACTAACGTCATCACTGCAATGTATGCCAACGAATCCCCAAGTAGTATCAAGTAAGTGTATACCAAAATGGAGAACTTTAACTCAAAGTATTCTTCACAGGATGTCTCTTGCCCTGCCTCCCATTTGCATAAAAAAACCTCAACTCTTCAATAATAATCCATTTCATCTTTGGAAAACCAGTCTTCATGTCTCTATTCGCACACTCTTCCAACAATTCCTCTTTTGACATTGCATCATAGTCTATTGTTTCACTATTTGCATCATTGTTTAGTCCTCCTGATTGAATAATCTGAGTGGCAGCACTCTTCATATTGGTTTCAAACACTACTTGATAAGATACCGCACCGCCCATGTCGAAGGCACTGCCGTCCATCCCCTTGATGGCACGTGTGACCTCCGTACCGTGGAGGATAGTCGTGGGTACCCAGCCGATGGACTGAGTACATTCCACAACGATTAAAATGACAGTGGTGAAACACTCTTTGATGGTTCACCCAACAATTATTATTCAAATAATGCATTTCGCTCCACTTCTTTCGGAGGTTGAGCATATTCACTACCCGCAACTTTTATGTATGGAAGGAGTATTGTACTCCATGTTGAGGTATGAACTTTTTCACCAAAGTCCACCTTTACATATCCAACCACCCTTCCAATGATTCAGTATCGGTGTATTCATCATATGTATGTAGAGAAAGGTACCAGTGGTGGGTTCGAGGTAATTACACCCCTAGCATTCTTGTTACGATACCAGCATGTTGTACCCCGGGATGGGTGAGGAGGGTGGTGTCGGCTAGGAGAGAAAAGAGAGTTTGTATTTCGAATGTTGTGAATGTTACTGTTGCGTCCGTTTCAGTGGTATCTGTAGCGGAAGAGGTTGATTGAAGTAGTGTGATCGTATACCTTATTGCGGATGGAGAATGAGGAACATTGGAGAGCGGCCGCTGGTGCTGTTGATGACCAATACTTCTGCCAGTTATGACGCTTGGAGAGGAGAGTAGTTGAAACCCCTCGGCTACTGCTGATAATGAGCATACGGATGCTGACATCAATACGAGAACTGTAGGAAATGCCGCCATTGTTATCATCATATCATAGCATCTCCCGCAGATGAAAATGAAAGAATGAGGCCGTTGTTGCATTGCGATACTCTATCGAGCTAAGTAAAATATTAGAGCGATCATTGTAATCGCCACTAGAAAAAATAGGTACATAATTTATCCGTTAAGTGTACCAAACGTATTCGCTAATAAGCGATAAAATGACCTGCATGCCTTTTGACGTTTGTGAGGTGGGCAAAGAGTCGATTTTGACGTTGGCATTGGCAGAAAAAAAACTACACTAGACGATAATGATAAGATGAATACAGCGGCACTAGGTAGTTGACCAACGCCAACCCCGCGGCTGCCCCTCTCCATAATCGAATAATACAGAGAATTTTCATCGCAGCATAGAATAGTGGGCTGAATGCTGAATTTGACAACGGCGGTATCGTCCCATCCCAAACACGATTGATTACCTTCAAAATCGGCGCGGTTATTAATCGGCATATCTATTCGTCGCAGATCTACTCCGCCCGAAGGACTCAACTTATCTCTCTCGGCTGATTCCGCCCCTTCCTCTATTTCAATTGTAGAGAACTGCGCAGGGGTGCTCGAGTGAAGGTCACTGATATATTTGTTTGGTGGCGAGAAGAGAGAGGTCTACTTGTCAAGTTAGTGAGGTGCTTTTCATGGGCATCGCATTTTGCGTCAAGACTGCCCCATTCTTTTTTAAGCCAGTTGTGAATAAGTTGCAAACGGGTTCGTTGGGCACCCAAATCATTCTTCTTTGGCGAGCGAGCTATCTCTAGCTGCAGTTGTCATCGTTTGCTGTGAGTGTGAGTGAAAGCAGGTGGAAGAAGCTGTCATTCGTATTAATTTCAGTTCGCTCTCGAGGGGGGGGGGGCATTGCAGCAGCAGCAGCAGACAGGTGAGATATTCCATGCCATAAGTGATGATCTTCACATCTAAATTCTTCTCATTATAATTGTCTATGCAATTATTCATGAATCTTCAAAATGCAGAGCCTCAGCACATTAGTTGTCATTGAGGTCATATTATATTATTATATGCATTTTGCATAGGAATAGGGAGGCAAACAAATATATCAATCTAAACACAAAATGGAAAATAATGAGAATGAAAGTGTCGTCAGCAGCCTTGCCTCCTCTTCAGCTGCTTCGGCTTCCGGTGGAACAGTATCCGTATCCAAGGGACGAAAGAAACGCGTGGGGGGCGGTGGCAAGCAACATGCATCCTCGTCCCACGGTGGCAATTCATCCTCTGCTGCATCCGGCGGCGGGTCGGGGAGCAATAAACACAAATTACCACAGTCTCAATTAAAGAAGAGCAACTCTGCCGACAGTAGCGGAACGAGTGATGGCGGCAAGGCGTCTGCGCCGCCAGCTACAGCTACAGCATCAGCTGTGCACTCCGAACACGGCCAATCCAAACATGGCACAGCCGCCACCACCACGCGAGGACGCGAGTCCAAACGATCCAATAACAATAGCAACAATTCCAGCGGAGGAATACTGGCAATGGCAGGCCGATCCCTGCGTTCCCTCTCGCGATCCTCCCGTTCCTCGCGCGCCACCGCCGCAGCATTGGATATACAAACTGCCAATGCCCATCGACACAATTCCGACCCCCTACACAACAACAACAATAATAATGGAACAACGTCGTGGAATTATAATAGCGGAAAGGATACCGATTCACTGACCTCGTCATCCTCGGGGAATACGGAACGAATAATCACCGTGACATCTTGTCGAAGCGATGCGTATCACGATCAGCGTGCGCTTGGGGCGACTAGCAGATTACCACGAAGGGCACCAAGTGCTCTAAAAACATTTCATGAATTGGCAGTGGGGATCAAGGATGCTTACGAGGCGGGGGGGTGCATGCCCATTAAACCTCCGCCCAAAGACGGTAGTGGAAGTGCCACAGCAGCAGGAGGGGTGCCTGCAGTAATCAATCCAGACTCTGGAGGCATCAACGAGTCCTCTGACGGGGAAAATAGCGAAGCAACTACTACCAATATTCCAAAGGTGCAGCCACAGCTATCCGATGCAGAATGGGAACGACAACGCGTCCTATTCGAATTCATGGGCAATCTCGATTTTTTATTGGCGTTAGTGGATGAAGTGGCAATTGACACTGCTACACGTGGTGCCTTGAAAGAGGACACTACCTTCAGAGGTCTTAGGGATGTAATCAAAAAGTGCAACAAGGTATTGGAAAGTATGCTGGTAAGAAGAGAACGAAAGTACACATTAATGTTTCGTATAGTGGGTGTGAACGATGCCAAATTGTTGAAAAAGATATCGCATTGGAATGCTAGGGTGGAAAAGGCGTTGGGGGGCGTGACCGAAGATTACGGCGAAGATGGAAGTTCCGCCGCGAGTTCATGGAGGAGTAAAGTGGAGAGTGATACGGCGAGCGATGCGGGGAGCGAGGTATCGAGCATGAGCTCTTCTAGCGCTCGCTCCAGTGTCAGTGCTGTGCTGAGGAGGGGTAGGGAATTATTGCCAACCGCTGGCAAGGTGCGTGCACGACGTGCCACTCCTACACCTAGATTGAGACGACGACGTGATCCCAATTCGGGGGGAGATCAAAGTGCGGGAGAGGATGGATATAGTTCCGACACTGTGCCAATGACTACGGAAAATTTGGCAAAGTTGCAACTGTCACTGGACACGGGTGCCAGCGGCCGAGGCATGTCCAGTGGTGGTGACGGTCCACCGTCCATTAGCGAATTGCACGGTGATAAAAAGAAGAAATCGGACGTGGCCTTGGCAGACTCTAGCGGGGGAGGGTTAGGACAGGTAAAACCAATGAAACCCAAGGATGAATTACTAGATGTCATTCGTGGTCTTAGGACGGAACAAATGCGAGCTCGTGAAGCTGTCGGGACGGACCAAGGCAATCGAAGCGCCAATGTGTTGGATGAGATCAAATCTAATTTCACACCAAAGGCGGAGATACCCAGTGCAGTACCCAAATTGCCCATTGAATATATTCATCGACATCGATTGATGAAGCAGGTTGTCAATTGCTTATTGGATCGGGCTACTGGACCTAGGGATACTGATGATGAATCACCATTTGCTAATACTATCACGTGTATTACTTCACGGCATTCGGATAAGGCAGGGAATGGCAAGACTACATTGGCAGTTGCCGCTATACAGACTGTAGAAGTTCGTGAGTTCTTTACCGATGGTATTGCTTGGATACATTTGGGTAGGACGCCATTGGGTGAACGAGAAGTGAGGAGATTGTATGAACAACTCTATGATCAGTTATTAGGTGGCGAGGATGATATGAACGATGAGGAGAATGGGGGGAATAAGGACGATGACGACGATGATGATGACAATGCGTCCAATTCATCTAGTGGGAGTTCGGGCGACGAGAAGGATAGCGGTGGCGAGGAAAGTAATGGGGAATCACGAAAGGATCCACCAGGAAGGGGCGTGAGCAACATGTCCAGCGCCATATCCGGCAGTTCCTCCGAGGCCAAGCTCGCCACAAGCCGACGATCGTTCCAGGGAGGGGAGCTCGAGGGCATGAAGGAAGATCTTGCACGATTATTGTTATCACGACGTGTATTGATATGTTTGGATGATGTTTGCAAAATGGAAGATGCCAAATGGTTCTTATTCGGTACAAGAAGCGATGGCGATAACAACTTTGAGGATACTCCGCATCGTGTATTGATTACCACGCGTATACCTGGATTGGTCGGACCGGGGATTACGCATGAAGTGTTTGTACGAATATTTTCGGAACATGAGGCAGTCAAACTGTTGTTGACTGCCGCGGGACGACGTCCGAATGGATTGCCAAAGGTATCGCCGGTATTTGCCCAGGCGCGTATTATTGTCAAGGGATGTGGGAATTCCCCGTTGGCATTGCGTATCGCAGGTGGAATGTTACGATCGCGGAATAGAAATTGGACATTAAGTTCTCCTGCTTGGAAGTTGTTGGTGGAGCAATGTAGGACAAGTTTGGAGGAGGCGAGCAAGATACGTAGCTTTGCGAATTCAGTGCAGAGGTTGATTGATTTGAGTTTTGCTACCGTGACAGATTTTGATTTCCGATCCATACTTAGGGAGTGCTTTGTGGCATTTGCAATGGTATTTCATGATACTGATTCGTTAAAGGTTGGTAAGGGCATTTCGCGAGCGGTGGTCATTCGACTGTTTGCGGTTGTGTCCAGTATGGAGGGTGGGATTTTGCCATCGCAAATGAATGCCGATGAGTTGGCGGATTACATGGAGAATGCTGATTGGATATTAGATACGCTTGAGACGATGAACCTCGTTCAACGAGCGGGGCATGGGTTGAGTAAATCTTCTGCCATGAGGAGTTTGAAGGATGCTACTGAGAATGGCGAGGCGACTGGTACGAATCACTCGAATCATAAATGTTACTCGATGCATGAATCGGTGAGTGTTCATACACATTATGTACCTGAGTTTTTTTTACATTTTTTGAAACATTCTTATATTTGGTGCCACTTCGTTGTCTTTCCCTGCGAACAACAGGTTAAAGCCATAGCTGAAGATATGTCAAAGAGAAAAACGGAAGCATTTGCTCCATTATATGATGAGTTCAATTCCTTCATCTCAAAATCAGATGATGTTCTTGAATCTACTGGCCCTGTGTTCCCATTTGATGAATGCATGGTAATAATGCTTACCGGTGACATCGCTGATATGGCAGAGTCTTGTCAAAATTCACTCTATGAAAGATGGAACATTGAAGAGTATATTGCTGAAAACATGCCGCTCCACCTTATACGTGCAAAGATGGTGGAAAAGGCATCCGAAGTTCTTGTGGATCAGGACTTCTGTACTCGACGAGTCGTTGCTCTTGGTCCTACCGAGGCAACGAGGAGACATGTGTCAGATCTGATTGATCTGCGTCGAGCACATGCTCATCATAAAGAGTCATCATCGAGTGAAATAGATCTCAACATTGTTGATGCAATCCAGGAAGGTTCGGCATGCATCATCAATGAAGTTATACGGCAGTCTCAAGACTCCCCCAAAAGTGTGAATGTAGCAATATGCCTGTCGACCATGGGAGAAGGCCTGATAAAGGCACGTCAGCCCCGTGATGCATCCCAAAGGCTTGATGAGGCGGCAAGCTTGTATCGTGAATTGCTCGGCCAGGGCCATATTGACGTTGCACGGGCAGTGAATGCAGTGGCGAAGTCACTTGTGAAAATTAATGAAACGCGCGCGGCCTTGATAAGATTTGGTGAAGCATCTTCCACTTATGAAGACTGCAATGCTTCGCATCATTTTGACTCTATTGCCAATTTACAAGGGATGGCAAATTTGTTTGTTACGAGCGGGGGTGAGTGTCGCTTATTTGTAGTTGAGAGTATACCCACTGTGCAATCGATAACTCACTTTTTATCGCTTTACTTCCAAATCATTTTCTCTACCAAGATTTCCAAGCTGCTACTGCCCTGTATGAAAATGTAATTAGTCGAAAACAAAGTGTTCATGGCGAGTTTAGTGTTGCAACAGCAAAGACAATCAATGATTATGCTGTTATCCTGGCAAAAAATGGCAGGATGGACGATGCCCTTGCCAGATATGAAAAGGCTCGTGCGACATACGAGCGAGCACTGGACGGCCTGCCCCCATCAATGTCATGGCTAAATCATGGCGAATCCGCTGCTAAATGTGGGTTTGATATGGCCCTGATTAATTTGAACATTGCATCGATCAAATCCAAAAAGGGTGACGTTGCAGGTGCCATCAACTCGTATGAGATTGGAGTGCAAGGCCTACGCCAATACAAAGAAGAGCTTGAATTGGCTGGAGATGAGGCTGGACATAATAAAAACTCATCTCATATGCGGCATCTTGTCTCAGCACTCGGCCGAATTGGCTCATTGAAACTCAAACAGGGCGATAAGAATGGTGCGTTGGAAGCCTATGCCTCTCTATTTAAAGAAGTAGACAACAACGAAAGCCCCATGGCATCTAGGCTGGAAAAGGCCAAGGCACACATTAAATGCGCCACAATTTACAGACAAAGTGGGGAAAGAGATGACAACAAACATGCCATCATTCATCTTCGCGAGGCTTTGAATATGTATACTGACTTGTATGGAGCAAAGCACAAGGATACTGTTGCGGTGGCGACATCGCTGCAGCAATGGATGGAGGAGGAACAGCATGCTCGATCATAGCACATGCCGTTGTAATTTATAATCTCTAATTCCGTGTTACATTACCGCCATCATTGTGTCCCACCGTACCATTAATCTCATTCATCCATGTGAAACTTTCCTCTCTCAGGGATTCCGCGTTGCATTTTCGCCAATCACTCGTAACAAAGGGTAGAAACGTCCCATTCCCACCAGCCTTTTGTCCATAGCACTGGATGTAATCACACTCCAAATTTGTACTTAAGTAAAATGAGTACTTGCAAGTTAATATGGGATCTCTCCCGTAGACTGCAATTCCATTGATATACGAGCCAAGTGCGTAGGCCTGAAAAGAGCGTGAAAATAATTCAGGTGCATTTGCTTGCATTCCTAGAAACCACATGCCATACCAATGATGCAGATGAAACGAATCATCCGTTGCATATGGAAGAATGAATAAACATGTTAAGACTATAGATTCAACAATGCGAGATCGTAGAACATTACGACAATGATGGGACCGTATAAGTGCCACACCTAGAACCATTGCCATAAGTACAAGCACTATCGCATATATGAACAGAATCACTGGCCAACCGCACATCATGTCATACATAGATATATGATGCCGAAGGAAATCAAACTCGTTTGCGATAGATGCATACACAGCTCCCAGTGTAATGAAAATGCCCCAAGGGTAGAGGTAATCAATGCCACGGCAAGAGTAAAGTCTCCCAACAAAGAAGAAAAATGTCAGATCTAAAAGTACTGTGGAGAAGTCAAATAGAATGAAATCGTTGAGGGAAAAAGCGTCATCTATTTCCCAGTCCTTGGGAAGAGTGGTTGTTAAAAAAAGTGAGAGTGAATAATGAAAAAAAAGTTTGAAACACCTATCAAGAATCAAGCCAAACACTCAATTATGAACCTACCATCAATCTAGCAAGTGGATGCATCAGAATGATACCTGTTATAGACAATGCCCAAAATTTGATGAGTTTTATCATGATCAAACCTCCATCATCGATAATTGGCTCTTCTCCAGCACGACACATATGTCTGTAAAAATTCAACAATACTTTGTCGTCAGCAAGATTTGTTGTAAGCATGCGCTTTATCAAGCTACATGCATAGGAGTATCGGCTATTGGTGTATGGTTGAAGTTGTTGGGCGTCTTCGCAATTTGCTTCTAGAATGCTGGATTTATCACTTCTGATTGAAGGCATAGTGTCACTGTCGATAGGATCATCAACAAACTCGTCATCCTGCAGCGAAGTATCAGTTGTTGATCCTACAACATGATGGGATTCTGTGAGTTCAAACTGTGATTCTGAATCTTGCTGCTCATTATTTGTAGATGTTGCAAAACTATTAGAGCTGCCTGGTTGAGGGACTCTTTTGTATTTTTGCTGACCGCCATTGCTATTGCTCCTCATCTTCATGTTTTTATGATGCAATTAAGTTCTCCACCGCCACAGAGAAGAGGGAAGAAGAGAGAAGGCGATCGAAGGCAAGCAGATCACAGATCTGCTGCGTTTTGATGGGACAAAGAGAACTAATTCCTACGTACTTTCCCTTTCTTGAGAAGAGGCGAAGTGAGGTACCTAGGTAAACCAAATTCTACAAGCAACCCTTACTACAACCCCAAGAGGTTGTAGTTTGTGGTTTCAAATTCTTTATAAAAGATACTTTAAAGATTTCAATTTATTCTCTACCCTA
>JALLAU010001044.1:0-12476 GCA_036939495.1 Thalassiosira hispida
TCCTAGACTTGTCAATCCTCTTCTTGAGGAGAGCGATCCTAGACTCGCTCAACACACTCCTGCGGCGAACAAGCGGTACAGCCCATGTGACTCGGTTGTTCGACGAAACTTCCGCCTGACGAACCTTTCTCGGCTTTCGAGAAACCTTGGTCACTCCTGACTTTTTCAAGAGTTCAACGGTCTCCTTTGGCAAGCCATCAACAACTTGGGGAAGAAGCGCTGGGTGTGTCTTCTTTCTCTCGGCCTCGTCGTCGTAGTTCTCGTCAATGTTCATGAGCACAGCCCTCATCTTTCTGAAGAGAGCGCCTTGTTGCGGCTTAGTGAGTAAGTCACTCCACATTTCTTCAGTGGGCGCATGCTGTATTTCAAGGTCCTTGCGGTCAACCTTGTCCTTCACGAGAAAATATCTGTGCTCAATGTGCTTGGTCCTTTTGGAACTGGAGCTTCTACCATTCGTAGCTAGTAGAATGGTCGATTTGTTGTCTTGGTATAAGACGTTGTGCTCAACAGTCCAGCCCTGTGCTTCTATGAAGTACTTACCCCACATCATTTGCGGCATTGCATCATCAATCCCAACAAGTTCGCACTCAGTAGAGCTCTTGACGTTCAGCTTCTGGCCACGTGAGAATTTCATCACAGCTCCTTTGCCCAGTGTCATCATCATACCGGTATGTCCCTTGAGGTCCATGTGTGCTCCATAGGANNNTTTGCCCAGTGTCATCATCATACCGGTATGTCCCTTGAGGTCCATGTGTGCTCCATAGGAAGCGTCTACGTACCAGCATATGGTAGTCATACTATCAACTGACAGAGTCAGCTTCATGTGCATCGTTCCTTTCAGGTACCGGAGAACTCGCTTCAACTTACCCCAGTCGTGCTCATCAGGCGCGCGAACCCTCTTGGTGAGAAATGAGACCGCCGTCTGAATGTCCGGCCTAGCTCTCATGCACAGAAATAATAGTTGTGCAACGGTATGATGAAAAGCCTGCGCTTGCTCTTCTGGCAGCAGCTTGGAGTCCTTCTCATCAGCGACCTTGAACAGGTACTCGGCAGCTGGCGTCTCAGCAGTTGACCTGATTTCTTCAGGGAATGCGACGAATATCTTCTTCAGGTACTTAATCATGGAGATTTTGACGTTCCTGTCACCAGTGTAGTCTAGGTCCATACCTAGATAGTCGTGTACCTTGCCTCTAGAGACAGTGATGCCAGGACCATAAATCTTTGCCAATTCTCTGATGAGCTGGGTATTCACGGCTGGGTCGAGATGACTGACCTTCAGATCATCTACATGCCATGTCACGGTTTGCTGGGATCCATTAATCTCCCTATTGGCGACACATGGATCATATGGGTTCAAAACAAAACCCATGTCTTCGAGCTCACTTACCAGCTTCTTGTAGAAAAGCAGCGCCGAACGCAACAAACCATATAAGGCCTTGTTCAGCTTGACATAGAGCATTGGTTGCTGTCCCTTTCCCATGAAAACGTATTTACGATACAAACTTGGATCAATTTTGACCATCATTTCTGCTAGCTTTCCTCTGAGGAGCATGAGAACAAATTCATCGTTGTCCGCTTGGAGAAAAGCACCTGGTATATCCATTGTGCACACATCACGTCCTTCGTATCCATCAATCGCAGCGGTAATAAGTAGACCATCCGTTGATACTGTAGGAGATGTCCCATCTGCCTTATTGTATCCCTCGAATGTTCTCATCTTGCTCCCGTCAGCTACCTTTCTGCCTTTGATTCTCCCATCACGCTTTTCAGTGAGAAAGAATAAAGCATTCAAGGCCTTCTTGCGCTCTTCTTCGGACAATTCGTCTTTGTGCATTGGTGTATACGTGGCCATGTCATGAATTTGCTGAAGCTCAGACATAGTCGCATCCTCGGCCTTCTCGCCAAAGAGTTCAAAGCCTTTCTTAAGGCTGTACTGGTGCGACATTATTAACCCCACAATGTGCTCATCAATGTCCCCTTGGGTCATTGGGCCATCGTGGTCAGCATCATCCATGTTCAAATGTAGAACCCCATCAGCGTATTGCTGGGCCCCACCCACTCCTGGCTTTTCGCCAAGGTTATAACTTATCACCCCCTCCTTGAGGCAATACCGTTGACCTCTGTAGGCCAGGTTCAGAGCACCCACGCCCTGGAAATGCCCCACGTTGTTCCTTACATTCCGCACGTTCATGTTCGTGAACTCTGATGTGCCAGGTACATAGTGGGTTCTCTTCTTTCTTTCTCGTAGTCCTCTACCTAGTTCCTGGACTTGAGGGATTGTATTAGTTTCAACCTCAATTTCTTCCTCAGGTACTGTGGGACCGACGTCATCGTCGTCATCTTCTTCATCAGATTCGTCATCACTACTATCGTACTCCGGTGGTGCCATCTTGGGCATTCCCGCGTCAGTATCATAGCCGTCTTCTTCGTCGCTATCGTCATCGTCTACCACGATTACATCTGTCTCTGGCTTCCTTACCACTCCTGTGATTTTCCGCAACGGCACTCCTGGCTGTCGCGCCAAATTAGAATTAGCTCGAGCAGCAGCTGCTCGTGTCGCCAGGTCAGGTTCAGGTACCGCTTCGAGTGCTGACGTGGTTTCTTCACGATCAGACTCCAACTCCACTCCTGGAATTTCCGCTAGCGTACCTGCATGGACAACGGTACTGGAAGGCTCAACAAGGGCCTTATTCTCCATTATCTCCTCATTATCCCAATCGTACTTAACCTTGTTTCGATCGCGGAATTCCAACGTGTTCCCAAACTGCTTGGACCGGGACGTCTTTCCCCACAGGTTCACGAGCTTGATGATTCTTTCTGGAAGAGGGAGACACTTGAACGTCCTTCGAATGACCAGCTTACCTGTAAGCAAATCAAAACACTTAAGCGACCCTTGCAAATTCCCCGCTGGGCCTAAAGCTATGCAGCTGTGCGTTCTCTCGTCCATCGTGTTCGTTATCACAGCATCTTTGCTGGCTTCCACGTACGATCCAAATAGTGCTCTGCAGTCTTTTTCCATATCAATTTTGCGTCCTGTGACAATTTCTCTCGGGGAAAATATCTCCGAAATTCCTCCGTCGGCCGGTACGGCATTGATCATCATGACCACAAAATAGATACAATGCACAACAATGAGCTTGTGCAGGTACTGGAAACCAGCGACACGTAGGTCAGAAATGACACACCGGCTTCGGTCTTTCACGTGTTGGATTGCTCTCTCAATTTCACCAACATGCTCGCGAGCCGCAGTAGTGTTCACAACTACTCTGCTGAACTCGTCCTTAACCTTCTCAAATTCCATATCCATCATAATCAGTCGAACTACAAAACCTCCTCTTGCGTAGATTTTTACAATATTGGTTAAAGAACTACTTAGCTGCTTAGCGGTGCGAGAGGGTAGAAATTCGACAGTATTTAGCCTGATATCTCGAGACCGAGTTATCAGAAAAGGAATACCGTTTACGAACATCACATCGGCCGTCAAAGTAACAAAATGGTGAAGCACATAGAAGTCTTTTGGTATCTCGGTGTATTCAGGCTCCACTCGCTCAGGTTTCTTTCTTACTGTTCCCCCCTTTAGTCTGGAACGATTGTGACCAAATATGGAACGAGCATTAGAGATGTCCTGAATTTGCACCTTACAATTTTTAAGACTTCCACGGCTTACCATTTGTTTGAACTTCTCATTGGGCGGGTGTGCTAACATCGCTTGTGCTTACAAGCGTCAATTCCGTAACATGGCCAATCTCCCCCTCTTCACAGTGGTTTGCGACATCCTCCACCCCACCAAGTCCAAGCCAGGCCCAACCCCACGTGATGATCAAGCCGGGGGCCGCAATCGTGAGAAGGAGCCTATATACAACACGGAAAATGAAGAATGTGGGAAGTACGTGAACACTGGCGTCTGTAACAGCAATTGCAAACGCCGGGACACCCACGTTCCACCAACTGGAGCACGAAAGGGCAACCTCAAGAAGTTCCAGGAGGAGTGCTTAGGTCGCTACAAGGCCGATGGCGGCCGGGACTTTCAGTAAGGGGGGTTGAGCTGCAACGGAGGCGGACGTCGATGGCGGTGGCAATGACGACGATGGCAAAGATTGCGGCTGCTGGGCGTTTGTGCTGTCCCGTTGATGAGGAGTACCGGTCTGTGGCGAGTGTGTTACGCACAATGACAGTTGAATGATGTAGGGGTTGTCCTCCGGCGGGGATGAAGGGCCGTGCACTCGGCGTTGCTTGCAAGATCCATCATCGGCGAATTGGACAGAGCGCCTGGAACTGGAACTTTGTTGGGCCGTAGGTGATGATAAGTTGGTGGCAGGGTCGCCAGCGGGGTCATCAGCAGGGTCCGCGGCAAGGTCAAGAGCGCTATCGCCGGTCCAAGGAAAGGCACTCATCAAAGGCGACTGGAGAATGAATGAGGAAAGGGATGAGATGTTCTTGAAGAGGTTCCTTAGGAGGATGGATGTGGCTTATGTCTTTCGGTATCAATTCCTACGTAGCTTCTACAGAGGCTTCAGATTGCTGATGAAACAGGATAAAGATCGGCATCAGGCTGATCGGCATCAGGCTGCTGTGATGGCCGCTGTTCTGCGTTCTGCTAGTAGTTAGTCGTGTAGAGAACACATGCAATCGGTTCACTAGAGCAGGAACTAAAAATAGTAAGATACCTTTTACTCCGTACATAGAGTTGTACCAAAGAGATTTCCGTTCAAATGCAATCCTACACCCCAAACGATCGTTGATGAGACACAGGAAGTGAGTTTCCCACGAAAAGTTGCTTCTGACAGGCAACTCGTCTGTCAACCATGAACACACATGGATCCTTCGATCGAACCAATACACCATGATGGTGGGAATGCGTACAAACATACCAGAATTCACTAGATAATTACTAATGAAGCCCGATAATTACCCCTGTCAGTCAGTGACCTTGGGCTGCAGAATAATCTCTGGTGGCTTACCCATGGTCGCCATATATCTATATGATCCCCTTGACAAGGATAATCTTTTGTTGGAAGGATTTTGAATTTGTTGGAATAGTTGCTTCAGTAATCAACTTTTGAGTAATACACATGTATAGGACCGCGCAAGCCGGCCGACGGGTGCATGTATCTTTCTCATTTGTTTTTTAATGTTGTTCTACCTATCCGATTACATGTATCGGATCGACAGAGGCCGACGAAAAGGTCCAGAGCCTGGATATGAGCTTCTCTAACAAGCCTCTAATTCAAATATTGGTGAGGAACACGAACATCTCAGGGTAATAGCCGTGTGATATTGCCCGCTACATAAGTACCATACCCGTTACACATGTAACGGTCAGATAGACACCATGGACTATTATCCTGTGCAGGGTGAGTTACAGTGTTGGAGTACTACCCCGACTTGTTCCCCCTCAAATGAGTTGTTCCCCCTTCCGGGCTAAGGCTAGGTAGGGAAAGAATTGTTCCCCCAGGGGGGAACAAGTCAGGGTACTCCACTGTATGGCGTGTTATGTGTGAGCAAACAATCTAGGAGTATCAACGAATTCAACTTCATTCTTGATCCTGTTCTGGCAATCAGTGAGGTACGTTTCCTGGATTCGAGGGCCTTTTTTGAGTGACTACAAGTCTTTTAAGGATAATAAAATGGCTGTTAGGTGGGTAGGAGATGTGTTTTCAGTGCAAACAATGTTGAGAAGTGCTGCAAGAAAATGCATGAACTATTATAGTGCAAGTATGCGCGAGGAGGACTATCAGATACTATACCAGAATGATCGCATCAAGAAAAGCTCTATCTTAACATCAACTGGATACATAAATCGACAAACCCACCTGACATACATAAGATGAACTGAAGCCGCACAATAACTGGTTTGAGGCTTTTATCTCAACACGTCCAGAGCTCTATTTTACTTCCTCCTCATTGACGTTTGGAATTATTGCTTCTTTCCTCCATTCATCCAGGTGCGGCCTGCAGTAACCAATGCTCCCAATAGCGGCCCATGTGACTGAGGAAACATCAGATTTCGAGTCACCTTCTTCTTCTACCAAAACACCCATTGCTGCAAGAACCATCACAGCATTTCGAAGATGTTCAGATGCAAGTTCTTTCGTTGTGTTAAATAGTTTCGCTCGAGTGCCTACATTGTCTCTCACAGCCCGACCGCCATCTTTATTTTGTGCCGCCTCTTCCCCAAGGAGCTGTGTCATTATGCCCAACACGGAGATCCAAATACCAATAAATTCTTCTTCGACAGAGACAAGTGCCTTGAGATGATGTAAAAAGGGCTTGAACAGAAGAGAGATGCACAACTCAAGTTCTATCATTGTTTCTTCTAGATCATTCTGCGCATCTGGAATGCGCAGCAAGTCGGTTATACGTTTTCCTGCGAGAGGAATGGTTAGAGTGTTCATGATTTCACACAGACCGCTGTCCAATGGGATTCGGGAACCATGGCGATCTAGTAGTGTGTCTGTCAAAAGAGATATAGCCTGCTGTCTCACACTCTGTGCAGACAGGGAAAACAAAGGCAATAGTTGAGCATAAGCGTAGATGCAATCATGAACAACAATTTACAAGCTGCGGGCATTCGTACCCCATTCCTGCTTTTCTCTGCAGGTTCGCTTATAGCCTCTAATATGGGCATCCAACAGTTCAACAAATGTTGGGATTCACCGTCTTTGGATACAATTGATTCCATTCGCGTGTGAAGAACTTGCAACAAGAAAGCAACAGTTGAGCATTTGCTGGCATTTGCACAAAAAATATTATCAGAGATTCAAAAGTCAATGTATGTACCTTGTAACAAGTCAAGACCAGCAATGCTAAGTTTTGGGCAATGACCACGTTCTCCCGCCTCCACTAAACACCTAACTGCCCTCACAATCTGTGGCCACCGGTCAACTCGCAGCGAATCTTTTAGTTCAACAGCATGTAGAACTAGGTGAAGAGACCTAAATGCTTGAAGTGATGGGTCGTCTTCAGCCAAGCTCCCCAGTTGATCCTTAGATAGCAGGCCACCACGCATTGCGCACCATTCAGCAAGTCCTAGAATGCCGCTCCAGCCCTCATCTTCAATCTTGCTTAAACCATCCACATTTCGGACGATGCGCCATAGCCCTTCGGCTAAATGCTTGTCTAGATTCAACTCTAGTGGTGACCATATCAATGATGACGGGGGGTGCAACAATTTAAGTGTCGACAGAACTTCGTTGGCTATCACATCGTTGCGGTTGCTTGTCCACACACACAGCCTCACAACGCCCGTGACACATTTTTCAATTCCAGATGTGAGCTTAATGGTTTCTGATTGGTGCTCCTTATCACAGTCTTCGCTCCCCCGACTAGGTCTGTAGGTTAACCTGGAGTTGTAGTGTGCACGAAGGATTGTATTCCAAACGAGAGCAAAGCGGTCACGGTTTTTCAAGGCGATCTCACAAAGGAGAATCTCTGCAAAAGCTTCCGAGGCGGGACTAAGAGGAACTCCAACAAGTGTATCATCGTCTTCGCTACCTTGCATGCTTGTCTTCTTCGACGAGTCACGGATGATTTCCAAAAGGGAGTTTAATTCATCACTCAGCCCTTCCTCGCTCAAGTACCGGCTCTCGGCGATGAGGCCATAAAAATCTACCATCTGAGACAACCGTTGTCTAACACGCGCTCTCAGCGAATTCGGACTCGAGTGGCTGACGTCAATCCTTTCCAAACCAGTGACGCCCATTTCTTCGTTGCCCAAAGTGCTTTCATAAATCAACTGACTTTCGAATGTTGCCCCAATAGACGACATTTTCCGGGGTGACCGCTCGGATGGAAATGACAAGTAATCCGCATCACTTGAGCTTTGTTCATCCTCCTCATCACTCGATGCCAAATCATCCCATATCAGAAGCTCTTCTTTCCCGTGAGTAGACGGAGCGCCTCCTACACCTCCTTGTGTAGAAGCATTCTTTCCCTCCAGCGACCCACTGGATCCAAAAACAAAGCTCATCAAACTCATGCCCTTCCGAGGCTGACCGGCCACTTCGTCATATCCATCATCCCAGTTGGCCATTCTACTAGAGAAATTGTCACGGGCCCCGGGCGAGAGAAGGTCAGGGTCGCTTTCTTTCATAATGTTGGGCCGTCTCCTTCCACTCAACAACTGAAGGTCTCGCAGCTCGAACAACATTGCCCAGACCAAACGCCAACCATCCAACCCAATAAGATCTCCATTCTCTTCAGCTATGTTAACAGCAACGGTGAAGGCACTTTGATGCTCAATCGAATTCATAAAATTATCCGCCCTCTCCTCTGTGGTCCTGTTGTATTCACCCAACAATCCGCTCATGTAGCAAATATTAGTGAAGAGATCTTCAAATATCGGACGGCTTAAGTTGCTCGATCCAGATAACATTTCATACGCCAAGTCAATGCCCAGACGGGATCCCATCATGGTCCCGCTCTGATCGGCGGGGGAGGTGGTCATGGCCATGACATCGGCGTGGTAGACTCCTAGGGGGATCATTCCCCACAGTCCTGAAATGGAAGAGAGTATTGGCTGCCATGAATTTTCTAATAACAGTTCCTTTAGATCCTTGATATCTGATCCAGTTTTTATTGTTTGTTCTTGCGATTGTTGGAACAAGGATGCGCTGCGCATTACATCTTTCCATCGCTCAAAAGTCATGGATCCATCGGCTCCTTCTCCCAAAGTTCGGATTTGTTCCTCTTTTATATTCCTGATAAAAGCATTAACAGAAAAAACAATTGTTAGCATCAGTTAACTATCATAATAACAACGAACAATAGAATCACAATAACATTGTTTCTCTCCGCCGTACACATGCACATACCTATAAATCCCCTCCAAATACTCCTCCGGAAAATCCTCATCACTAATCTCCTTCCCATAATTCTTATTATTCCGAATAAAATCCCCCAACTTCATCCTCCTATCCTCCCGAATATTCTCATTGTGCAAATCGGTATTCAACATGATGATACTAAACGATAACAAATACGCTGCATCGCTCGCCTTTTTTTCATCTGGTGAAAATACTTTTAGTGAGCCGTTTGCATGGGATTCCTCGCATAGACGTGCCGCACTTTCGGAAAATGCCTGTAGGATGCGATCGATCATTTGTGCCTCCCCGGGCAAACGGAATGTGGCGAGGAACATTCGTAGACCATCTAGGACAGTTTGATGCTCGAATCCGAAGGAGGAGCAGAATGCCGTTAGTAATTCCTTGTGGAACCAAGTTTGTTCGAATATTGATGCGTTCTTGTCTGATTTACCGATCTCGCCGAGGTATTGACCCACAGCGGGCTTATCAAGACCGACGACAAGGCCATTCCGTAAAAAGGATGCAACACTCTTGGGAGTGGGTGGGGTGGGCAACATGCCATTCTCGGCCAGGTATTGAAGACCAGTCCTGGGCTTTTCGTTGAAGAGATGTGCGGCGTGGTGGAGAGTACGCTTCTGGTTCTTGGTCGTACGTAGCATTGAATTATTGCTCGGCCCATCATCCCCCACTGCAACAGCAGCCGATGCCAGCGATTCTACGCCGTCGAACAAACGTCGCAAACTCCCCAACAAAGCGTCAAAGCACAGCTCCTTCAAGTGATCCGGCACAGATCGATGTCGGGCAATCAACATTGGCGATGAGCTCTTATTGCCATTTGAGTCATTTGTACGAGGCGTGGGTGCAGCAGAACTATCTGCCCTGCTCGACGGCATACTCTGCAAGTACGGCTCGCCCTCCTCATCCACAACTCCGCCACAGCATCTACTAAGCTCCACGAGTAGACCCGACGCCACGTCGGATTCGGTATGGGAGCAATCATATGTCAAGAACAACTCCTCTATCGTGCTCATTGATGATGCTGATTTTCCACTTCCATTAGTAGTAGAATTGTTGTTGTCATTGCCCAAGCAGAGTATATCCACCAAACTTTCCAAAATAACCTCCACTTCCATATCAAAAATCATGTTGGACTGGTACGCCACACCATCCGCAGGCAACGGTCGGCGTCTCAGTAACGATAGGGCACGTTGATAGAATCCACAAAATATTGCTTCAAATTGACAACGTAGACGTAATCGCAAATTGGGCAAACTCCATAGTAGCGAGAGTGTGGCGCATACTTCCGATAAGAGATCGAGGGATGTGGACGATTTGTCGGGAGAAGTGGATGAGGATGCGGCAGTGCTGCTTGCGGGCAATTCATCGTGATGAGACCAAATGGCCTGGCCCGCAGTGAGCAATGCGAGGCAGAGATCATTCTCGATGAGACGGAACAGCACCTTGTCCTCTTCGGAAGTGGCTGACTTGGCACCACTACTTGAAGCATCCGCAACGGCATTGATATCCCCCCAGCCAGTCCTCAAGCAACATTGAATCAACCTCAAACACAATGTCCGTCCATCATCATCATTGCCATTATCCACCAAATCATTCCACTTATTCCCATCCCTTCTTTTTCGCATACTCAACGAGTCAATCAAAAACTCTAGAATCTTTCTGGCACCCAAAGCATGCCCACTGGACATACCCCTCATACCTCCTCCCTTGTTCTTCAAACTACTGGAAGCATCCTCTCCCCCCAAAATGCAATGTATCATTCTCATCAACACTTGTTCAAAATGAAAACTTAGCGCGGGGGAATTATGAGCATTGACTCCCCCTCCCCCTCCACCGCTGATATTGTTGCGTACAAATGTTTGACGGGTAATGTATACGGCGTGAAAGGATTCCATTAGGATTGTAGAGGGCAGACGCTGTATTTTGATCATTGTTCCTGATGTTCTAGCTTGACCGGTGTTGGCATTGTTGTTGGTAGGTGGTGTCTGCTGTGTCATCTTGTGATGCTGTCCCTGCAACTGCCGCGATTGCACTTGCTGCGTCATCTTGTGATGTTGACCCTGCAACACCTGCTGAGATTGCATGGTACTCTGCCGCTCCCTTTCCATTTTACTAATATAAACCTGCCTTAACAATGCGCTCTCGGCAGCACGTGCTCCCGCCGCATCCAATTCCACTAACAGCTTTAGCAAATCCGCTATAGCCATTTCGACAGCCTCATCGGCCCCCGCGTCGGTTTGTTCGAATCGACATGCTAGTACGCCTCGTGCTATTGGCTCCAAGGTAGTTTCGTGTTCAAACTGAGCCGCTCCCCCTGCATTGTTCGCCTGTTTGCTGCTTCCCTTGTCCCCGTCACTGCTGGTCTTACTGCTTCCATCACCCCCCCCAGAAGCTGCTGAACTACTGCCACCGCACTTTGTAAGCTGGACAATCGATCCCCTCTCAAGCAAGCGATGCAATGCCCGCAAAGCCACGAGTGTATGTGGACCAGCGGCACGTGGATCGACAATGACGGCTAAGAAGGGCGTGGCGTATGGTCCTGGATCCAAACTCTGCTGCTGAGGCTGCTGCTGAGATTGTTGAGGATTTTGTTGCTGTGGCATTCGAGATGATTGGCTAATATTGGAGTACAAATCTGGCATGGCCAGTCCTCCTGGCGTGGCAAATGGCAAGGGAGGTGCTGGATTACTGTTGTTTGCGGAATGATCCTCGGGTGAGGTTGGCGGCACAGAATGGGGGGTGGATGGAGAAACTTGCGTAGGAGAGGCAGGGCGGGGCGTCGTCGGACGCAGCTCGATCTGGAGAGCTTCCGCTGGTTCCTCCTTTTGTTTGCTGGCTGATGGTGCAGCTGTGTCATCTTTTGCAGTATCCGTATCAGTCTTTGGTTCACTCGCGATAGCAGGCGAAGCCATGGCAGGCAATGGAGGAGGAGGCAGCCCCGTCTTTAGCTGCAACTGCTTGCTCATCATCACCCCCCCTCCACCAGTAGTATCATTGTCACCGCCTCGAGTGGGCGATGGAGGGGGCGGCATGCGAATCTGCGGCACCGCTTCATTATTACTGCTCTGTTCACCGCCATCACCGTCGCCCCCTTCCCCTTCGTCATTCTCAATCTCGCGCGGAGTCTTTATAGCAGCCAATGCCGAAGCTCCAGCAGCAGCTCCCAAATTATTCGAATGAGAGCTAGAAACGTATTCTCCATTATTTGCACCAGCTACCACTCCCACTCCTACTACCTCATTATTGTCATGGAAAAATCGTCCACGAACAAACGACCTCAATTCGCGCAATCCCAATGCCAATTCCCCCCGTGCCACGTACGGCGGTCCAGTCCTAAGGGAAGCCAATACTAATCGAGCTTCTTCGTTAATGTGTCGTGCGGCATTTTGGATGGTGGGACGGGGAGTTGTTGGTGGATACGATGCAATCTTCATCATTTCAGATGTTTACAATATGCAATATGCAGTCTGTTGCTAATAAGACTAAGATTGCAATACGGGTACCTACAACAAAATCAATAAACGTCACAGTGGGTTATCCAACTAAAATGTAGTGGGTGTGATTGATGGTGACAGTTGCATGCCGGCCGTGGGCCCCTTAATTTTTGAACAGGTTATGAGCCCTTTCGTCCTGAAACCCCCTACAATCTTGTTC
>JALLAU010001045.1:0-11367 GCA_036939495.1 Thalassiosira hispida
GAAGGCCATCTCGAGTGTGAAGCAGAACGAGTCAAGTTCAGGGTGAAGGTTGGTGATGAGAAGTTTGAGGACCTCATCATAGTCACTAGTGCGTCAAAAGCAATTTCATCTTTTTGAATGTATCTAGGTACACGATGGAGGGTTTGAGCTCAAAACAGTACTAAAAGGACGAATTAATATCTGACGGGTAATAGACCCCAATGTATTAGCCATTCTTGATTGTATTTTCTGCTAATTCAATGTTGGGGATGAGCTCCGTAGCTATAGGAATCTGTTGTTGGAGGGTCAAGCTACGGTTGATATGGATAATCAAAACGGGATATCTTGCAGATGTAAAATGTGTTACCATGAAAGCCAGGTAGGGATTCAAAGTGTAGCCGATTACGAAAGTTGAGGACGGGTGTTGTACCAGATATCCATGAGGAGATCCAAAGGGAAGCTGTCCTCCCATTGGACTCATTTTTTGTTGGTGAGGTGTGGCAACATTCAAAATCACATTCAATATTTTAAAATGCCACGTAGCTTCTACGTAGGAATATTGTAAGAAATAAGACCCATGGGATGGGACTCGTCCTTGCCTGTCCCGTCCCATGGGACTCATTTCTCCTCACGGATATGAAACAGTCATCATTTGTATTTTTTGGAGGAAAGAAATATACTGCCAAAAACATGTGAGTGGTTGGTGGTGATGTCGACGGCATTCAGATGAAGAATGAAAAGTGTAGCGTAGCGTAGGCAAGGCAACTACTGTGGGCGAGCGATGGCAATGAAGGATGGCAAAACCAACCGGTGACTTTACAAAGGCATCCAGTCATTTTTCCATTGTTCCCAAGCCTCGGCGAATTTGGGTATGGATCCATGCTTGTATTTTTGACCGGCATGTAGCAGTGGTGATGAAGGCAGCGAATGGGCATATGTAGGAGGAGAACGTGTATTCTGGCGGTGACACGGGCGGTGAAGCAGGACAATGGATCTACGGAGGTGACCACCATTTTCATGTTGTACGCATGGCGAGAGGGTTTTTGGCATGGATTCGCTGCCCGGAAGACGTTGGCGTCATAGATTATAGGGCGCATTGAGATAGTGACGGTAAATATGCCAAGCATGCTCTCGGGTGGCAATCGCAGTACAATATTGTAGCATTTTATGTCGGCATGTTGGGTTTTGTGAGGCTGTGATTAAGTCTGGGGTCAACCGTTGACTGATGAGGTGAATTTGAAAGCCGTCGTTACCGGCCCAATAAAGCAACACTACTGAATTGGGGTCAACAGATCTGCTAAACTGATAGTATTTATATACGTAATATGGCTGTCCGTGGTTGTGGTTGCAGTTGCGGCCTAGTTGATGGTTGCGGTATGTCTGCTGTGCCAACGTTCCCGCCATATTGCATGCTACAGGAGAGTACCATGAGTTGTATATCCAACTGAAATTTTACAGTTGATTATTCTCTAGGTACTAATAAATACATACTGTCGAGAAAAGAGGTGTAGCTCTTACATTTCTGGCGCGAAGCGCCTAAATGTTAGTTTTAAAGTGTTGCCTTTCAGAACACCGAGCCGGGTGCAACCCAAGTTTGCAACCGACCACACAAAGGAACCCTAAGGCCCTTAGTAGTACCTATGTCACTCAACAGGTCATGGACCTTGGTTTTCTTGCAACAATTATCAGAACAATAGGTGTAAACCTATGTATCGTCAAATGCACCAACAGAGGATTGAACTCATGACCTGCAAGCAGGGGTGGGTCCTCGCACCTTTAGGATTTCAACATGCGTTCGAGGAAATAGGAGGCTAACCAAATAGATCACCACTCCCTCTTTATCCTGCTATAGGATAGTATTGCTCTAATTACGAGCCAGGAAGTCTACGAGCGCGGCAATGTTGCCGCCTTGGTTGAGCACGACACTTCATCATTGTGCCGACACCCGTTATGAACTAGTCAACACTCTGTGTTGTAACCTAATGATTATGATTCATTTTAATCATTGATATCATTTAGTTTTAACCTAGTCATTACATGAAGTAATTAGAGGACAGCAATCCATGTAGATATGAACAGAGACATATCCACGCCATCCTCTCATGCGTTCACACTCCAAACCATATTGAACGCACACCAACACCCTACCAGAAGCGACACATCTGATCAACGCTAGCTGAATGGAATTCCCTTGTTTTCTCGACCGGGGGCCTGCAGTCTCATAACCAAGCAGACTTTAGGAGAAGGGGAGCGACGGGGCGGCAATATCTTGCCGCGACAGCTCGCTTACAATCCTCTCAACTCGGCAATAACCCCCCTCTAATCAATTAGTTTACCTACCTGCCACTACTTAAACCGGAGGAGGCATAAAAAGGACCCTGGTATGTTTTGCTACGTTGGAATACGTAAACACGCTCCCTCAATTTAGGGGTTAATTGACTGCATCGCCCCTTGCTTTTCCCCCTCTGTGTAAACGCCAGTGACTAAGGTTGGGGTACCTTACAAAATTGTAAAACCCAGGTTTGAGGATGATAAATTTACAAAATTTACAAAGTACCAGCCATACAACATCAACCTGCTAGCCTAGGGAAGATGAAGTTGCTTCATTTAATTTACACGTGGAAGTATATGACGTGTCATACCATTCATTTTGTTAAACGTAGGAATTAGTTAAGCCATTTTTTGTAAATCGTTTTGTAAATCGGCCAAAGTGCCTTCTTAAATTACCCCAAGCTTACTACAAACAAGACATGGCAAAAAATGGCAAGCGTGAGGAACAGATATTACATTTACATGACCCCCTACCTGCCCACCTCCCACCATCATTCGCACTTGGGAAACCTAACAGATTTTGGCGGGGAAAGCTAACAAACTTTGGCGGGGAAAGGGGGCATGTTCGGGCAGTTTACTATATAACACTAAAAATAATCAAAAGAGGGCTCCCCCCAACATCTCAACTCTCAATTCTCAACGCAAACGCAAACTTGCATTCATCTCACCTGGTGGTGCACATCCTCTCTTGACCTCCTCCTACGGATGCCACTATTCCAGCGTGTCAACACCGCCACTGCCATCCATACTGCGACAACAACATGCCAGCACCACCTCCGATGATATTCCGTCACCTTTGCGCCGCCACCATCACCAATCGCTTCCGCCGCAACAGATGAATCCTCACACTTAACCTAAATTTTATTTGTTGTGCCACCTGAGAATGAGAACAATGTGTCGTTGATGCGAGAGAGACGTCGGATATGTTCAATTCCACCATTATCGGGATCCAACTCCAGCGTTGCCGTGGAGACATCCGTTACTAGCAACAGCTCTGGACCGAGATTTGTACCCTCCATCGCCGGCTCGACCGCCTCTCACAAACATAACAACATGGACGTGGTGTGCATTCATGATTCCGTCAAGCAAAGGGGGATTGCCAAGCGGAAGCGCAAGGAATACGCTAAGTATCCACATTCACTCCTGTGAGACGCGTGTTGGATGAGCTCAATAAGGCTATTGGGCCGGAGAAGCGGAGGAGAGCCATTGAACGATTTGGGCAACTGTTTCATTAGGGATTGCATGCGGGGCGTCAGCCGCAGGCGTTTAGACTTGTGGACGAAGGTGTTGTTTTGGATGAGAGCGACCGTTATGTCAAGATTCAGGGGCGACCACTTCGTTTGGGAGCGAGACGGTCCATGGCATTTGGGCATTTGGGGGCGACCACTTTGTTCAGGAGCGAGGTGGTCCATGGATTTTGACATTCGGGGGCGACCAAGTGCAGACGTGGCGTTCGGACTCGTGAACAAATGTGTTGTTCTTTCGGATCAAGGCCACCTTTCGTTTTCGTTGAGGATTGAGGCGGAACATGGCGTTAATGATCCAGTGTGGCCGTGGCGGTTAAACCCGTGGACGAATCGTGGTGGACGAACCGTGGCGGTTAAACTCGCGGACGTATGTGACGTTCGGGATCAAGGGTGGTTGCTTGAGGATCGAGTGCTACCGTTTTGTTTGGGATCGAGTCCAAACATGGCGTTGAGGGTCGAGTTTGCCCGTGGCGTTGAGGATCAAGGGCGGTCAGTAGTTCAGGAAGATATTATGACAGAGGACGGGAGTGACGAGCCAATCTATGTTGACGTCCGTATTGTGAATGCGTGTAACCCCACCAAGAGTAGTGGAAATAACGGTAGACTCTTACATTAATATAACGAATAGAATTATGTAGAATTGTTTATTATAGTATCAATATCTTTTCCATGCATCTGCCCGCCAAAGATATGCCGGGATTGCCATGATTTACATCGGCAACCATGTTCTTAGGTCCACCAACCATCTCCCCGACTACTGACCAATCCACTGGTACACGGCATTATCTCCATGGAAAATAGCTCTGCATCGACACCAGTTTAACTGATGCTAGAATGGATATCGATGAAGGCACCCTCCGGTCTGTGTCGATAGAGGGCAATTATTGTCGGCGCTATTATTGATCCACTGAGGCTACTGGGATGATATGGTGTTGGCGGAACTTGAAGTTCCAGACTAAACCGGTATTCGGAAGACAAAATAATTTCTGCTAGATAATTTTACTACGTACCTGGATTCAAATTTTAGTTAGATTCCCCACAATTTTTCCCGTAGCTAAACAGTACCGTAGACGATGTTCACCCAACCAACAGCACTACAGTTGTGCCTGACCAACCCCCCCTACCAACTACCAACCCCATATTATTCCCATATCTACACCAAACACCAAAACACCGTCAACAACAACAACGACGAACGAACCCGAAGGAAACGAAGGATCGAGGACCCGACGATCCGATCGAACGTGATGACATTTGAGTGCCACGGAATGGTGCATCTGATAGGCGATCGTATCATAGCGTTGTTTGTCTTGGAGACGTCGTTGGGTAAAACCTGAAGCGAGATAGATTATGATGGTGACAGGCAGTAGACTAATAAACAAAGGGACTTCATTCCCATTCCTCGCATCCTCCATCGTCCTGCTCCTAGCATCGACGCTCCTCCTCCTCCTTCTTCAAGTCCACCCAGCATCTGGACACGGCTACCTCGCCACCCCCCGCTCACGCAACCTCTACGCCTCCGAACTGACATCCTGGACATCCAGTACGATCAACGACCCAGAACCGGAAACTTGTCCCCAATGTCTAAATCAGGGTCCGGCTTCATGCGGCGTCACCGGTGAGCATAATTATGACGCCCCGCACAATGCATTGGGGGGATTGATGAAGACGAACATTCAGGCGACGTATACGCAGGGCGATGTGATTGTCGTGGAGGTGGTATTGACGGCTCATCATAAGGGACATTTTGTGTTTAGTGGATGTCCGATACAGCATGGGGAGGTTCCGACACAAGCTTGTTTTGATGAGTATCAATTGATATTTGTGGAGGATGTATTGCATGATGCGAATTTGGATGTGAATTATCCGGAGAGGGCGTATGTGGCACCGATGGAGGAGGATGTAGGGATGGATGTAGTAGTGCCTACTGAGGCGAGGTATTCGTTTAGGATGAAATTGCCAAGGGAGTTGGTTGGCGATTTGGTCCTTATTCAGTGGTGAGTATCTAGATTTTGAGATGGATTCATATTCCAGTTATAGTATTATTGAAATGAACATGCTTCTGATATTGTGCATCTGCTGATGTACATCGTCCTTTCTTCTTCTCGTCAGGTATTATCTAACAGCCAATAGCTGCATACACCCCGGATACATGGAATACAACTGGCCAAAGGGTTGGGATTACGGTTGGAATACCGGCCGGGTAGGCGCCACACCATGTGGACCAGATAGTGCAGAGAAATTTTGGAACTGTGCCGAGGTGAGAATAAAGCCATCACGACAGGGCGGCGGCAAACAAAATAATAATAATAGACCTGGTAAGAAGGATCAACAAGAACAAGAACAAGAACAACCTAATGGGCCACCTGATGGTATTGTTGTTGACAAGGAAGAAAAACCTGGACCTGACGGTCGTGATGAGGAAAAAAAACCTGGCAAGAATAAACAACCTGGAGGGAACACTGGCAAGAACAGTAATACTCAGGTAGCAGGAGGTCAAAATAAGGATCAACCAGTACACAAGCAGAAGGATCGAGATCCTCCCAAGAAGAAGAAGAAACAGCCCGGGAGACAAAAGAAGAAGAAGAAGAAGAAGCCTGTCGGTGGCGATGGCCGCTACAAACATAATATGAAGCCATTAGTACGTACAAGTCAAAGAAGGAGTAGAAATAGTGGGTAGAGTAATCCGAGATTTAATAATAATAATGTTCGTACTAACATCCTAGCTAGCACACACTTTTTATATTCTAGACTTTTCTGCCCGCCGGGGCTGAAGGAGGGTGCCGAGGCCTCAGTGAGTACTAACCGTATAAAGCCGGGTTGCGTGGAGCCCCTTTTAAAAGAACGACCAAACCTCAACCTTAACCTTCAAAATAGAAAGGGTACAGGTGCTTGCTAAACACTGAAAATAGTGTGCTGAAGTAAAATCAGAGTGAAAGAATTGCTGTGCTAGATATGCAATAAATGGCTGAGTATTTTTCAATGTTGCAATTGTACTTGTGCATAAAAAAGAGGTCTCGAAATTCAGTTTTTGTATTAGTAGATACCTAGGCGTTTTGATTGATAAGATAGATATGTATGTTTTCACCAAAAGCTGCGAAAATACACAGAGGAAAAGCAAGGAAATGTGTTATTTTGGTGACATAATAAGATGTATTGGGCAACACACAAAACTAGTCTGCTACATATAAAAACTGTAATCATTCATCCTCTACATAATTCTAAACTGAAGTTCAAACAAGGACCAGCACTATATAATCTGATCTGACTCCAATTCATATCTGAACTGCTACACATGTGCACTTACACGTTCTAAACCCCACTTGTTTCGGCACCTGATGTGAATACAGCATCTCTGTATGTACTACTGATCATGCCACCCTCTGCCGTTGGAACTAGCTACATTATCAATATTGGCAGCTGGAATACCAATAGCAAGGCATTCAAACAAAGAAGGTACATTCCCAGCAAGTCGATAGATAGCAGGAACTCCACCACCTTGAGAAACTACGGCCGCCGCACGAGGCAGGACTGCAGTGTCCATATCTTGGAAACGTCCCAGATCGAATTCATTCTGGCTGAGCTGAAACCAAACAACTTTTCTCTCTAGCCACCTTTGGTACATTATACTCCCGATTTAAGTTGAGATGAATCTCAAGTCTTGAGGTAATAGATGCTCATCGTCTGGTTCACAAAGTCTCTGGAGCGTAAAATTCGATTGGTATGTATGGGTGATAGATCTTGTGTTACACAGAACCCGGGTGAAAACTCTGCCAATGCACCATCAATCGGTCACCACTCAGGATCATGCTTGAAAGTATCAACTCTTTCAGCTTGTTGTTGTCAGTCACCGCATGAACAAATTCAACAAGCAATTCATCTATCCTTTATTGAGAACAATCCTTTGCAATGATGAGGTGGGGCTCTGCAAAAATGTCGTGATGATCTTCCAATCATCGCCAATCACCAAGGTCTTCAATGTGGAGTTGTTTGGAAGGTTATCAGGAGAGAGTATTCGCCTCATCATCTGTCATCTCAACGCAACGATCAGGTATGTTCGGTACTGTTCGGTAGCTGAAGATCCTCCCATACAGTTTGGACTCTGCAATGATGAAATGAAATCTCTCCATTCCATAGTTGTGTTGTGAAGAAGGTCTCATTGTCGGTCATTTCACCCGCGAATCTCAAGGTCTTTATGCGTGGGTTACGCGTCACAGCATTTACCCCAGAACTACTATCGATGATATTAAGGGAGAGAGTTTCTAAGCTAGAAATTTGACCTTCGATCAAGTCCACAAGATAATCAATCCCCTCCCTTCCAATGACGCCAACACTAACCATATCAGTGTCTTCAAATGCACATGCCCGACCAGCGCTTGCATGAGCGCATCCGAATCAGCAATAAGCTGAATCAACTTGTTGGGATGTGTCCTCACAATGATATTCAAATTTTTCTAGTGTACAATATCAAACTCAGATACAATCTGCGCGAGAGTGCGGGCGAAACCTTGACAAGGGGCACGCTCATCCCACGATATATTCCAAGGGTAAGCCTCTTTCATTGGGGCCCAAGTCGTTAGAACGCGAACGTCGCCTGATGGCGATTCTGCTACTCTGCACTGTAGTTTGCTTTTAGATTCATTAGTCACAATCAATTTTGTATCTTTCGTAGAATTTTACCATTCATAATAATACTTTTCAAGGCCTTGGCATGCCAACGGTCTCAACAGAAATTTCATTCATTAGTGCCCATCCATGAACCTGGTCATGGAAGTATTGCATATAAAGTGGTGGTACTCCAGCACCCAGACCACACATAAATCCAAACAGCCACACCCACCTCTCAAACCCACCACAGATTATTTCTCTCTTCAGATCTTCCAAGGGTGGCACTTCATTGGAAGAATGCATCTCATTTGCGGCATCTATTGTTTCAGTTAGAGTATTTCGATAGACATTTGTGATCTCATCTAGCATATCACATGCTTCTTTAGTTGGCATGTGAGAGATGAGATATTGGCCAATATCCTGTGGGCCAGACCCCACACCCACGACCTCCCAATCAATGAGAATGAGCTGCGGTTGTTGTTGAGTGGACACTCTTTCCTCGTTTTGGATTGGAGTAGAAGTGGAGTGGTGGAGGCAAAGTAAATTGCCAGGGTGATAATCTCCGTGGGTAAGAGAGAAATTGACAATCTTCTTCCTGTGATGGCTGTCCCCCCTAATTCTTCCATCATTATTAGCACAGCCCCATCTATTCACAAAGGAATCAAAATCCAAGGCCTGGGCACAAGACGCATCCATTAAATCTACAAATCTGCTTTCCATGTTAAAATCTCCTTGTCCCTTCTCCCATTGAGACTTTACCTGTGCCCATCCATTGCATACTTCTTGCTGAGATGACACGAATGTATCTCTTCCAAAGCCATGTATCCAATCAGCCATTCGTAGATTAGAGTTGATCTTTGGGTTGGTGGTGAAAAGCGATGTATCATTGTAGAATGCACCATGGAGAAAGGCGGCAATTCGTACTGATTCAAGTGTGATACTTTTTGAACTGATAGATTTATGATGTTGGCCTTCATTCTTTTGACGATTGTGAACATAGTGAGGGTAGAAATCACCAGCTTCTGTGGCATTATAAACCTCCAAAACAATGGCTTTTTGACCGGTGGTAGGGTCCGAAGCAGCAAACAACGCTTTTGGGATAAAATTGATGTGCGACTTCGATAATGAAGTGACCTCGCCCAGCCTTTCCTCTAACCATGGGCCAATGGTGTTGTAAAATATTGCTTCACGATGCAATCCCAACTGCTTAGAATATTGCTGTGCTTGTTCTGTGGGACGTGTGCGTTTCAGCACAAATTTCATTACCTTTGATTCTTCACCATCAAAAGTTATGGTTAGGAGTGACATATGACCAGAGAGTCCACTATGCCCAGTCCACGGCGAAACAATGCTTGATGAGATGATTGAAGACTGTGACATAATGCCACGTGAGATTAGAGCAGCGCCCATACGCTCTCTAACGATGATGGGATCATCCCATCCTGACATGAACGTGCTATCCATTTTTCTAGACGATGCTCTTCTTCACTATGTTGTTTTATGGCCACTAATCACTCTATAGCTCCAGAGTCAAGAGAGAATAGGATGCGACGAAAAACGAAATGGAGTTCGGGGATCAGTCGGGCTTCTTGTTCTTGATCTGTCGTGGATCGCTTGGATACGATATCGTACCTAGGGGTAGATATGATCGAAAGTCTTCTTCGGCCTTCTCTGTCTGTTCTAAAAGAAGTGATACTGATAAGTGATCCGGCGAAGGCAATTCTTCTGCCACAGAGCGTCTCGAGAGAGCGCCCTCTCTCTACTCTCTGTAGAGAGGGCTTTTGGACCATAGTTGTGAAGGGCCCGAAAGGGCCCCAGAGTGGTCATTCTGCAACCCGAAGAGAGAGAAAAGAAGAGGGAAAAAGAAAAAGAAAAAAGGAAGAGAGGTGCGAGCAGAAGAGATGTCTCTATTGTGTTATCTATTCCTTACCCTTCCATTCGGTGCTATTCTAAAGTGTGGACAGTCATCTCTTTGTCCAATAGTAGCTGGGCATTGGTACGGATCGTGTGTAGAGTTAGTCTCACTCCTCATACGTTCACATCTCCAGCACCTACGCTTGCCTTCCCTATCAAAATAGTCGCATCTATCCACACCGCCTCCTGATCCACCACATTCATCTGAATGCTCTCTCTCTCGTGTTCCATGCAATGTTGACAATTCCGTTTCCGTTTCTTCCTATCTCCACCACGACTTTTATTCCCAGACTCCCTCTCGTTTGCTTTGGTACCAATCATAGTGCGACCTACTACCAAGAACTCCCTCCCGTGGCATGCTTGCGTTAGAGGCTGTTCAATTGGCGGTGGGTAAGGAATGGCACTAACCTCCTCTGAAACAGTGGCAGTTTGAGTAACAGGAGTTGCAGTTGCAGCTGCAGTTGCAGTTGAAGGCTCCGTTGACGCAGTGCTCTTCGGTCTCATTGCATCATTCAACTACTCTTTGCCTTCCTAACACAATCAAGAACTCTTCTATTCTTCTGCCATTTGTCACGGTAGGTGCGGAAATGGACAGGCAATTTTGGAAATATATCAACGCCATCAACATGCCTGCACCACCACACTGACATTTGTTGATCAGCCTTGTGCTTCAAGTCGCCAGCGTATCTAGCAAATAGTGCCTTCTCCTTGTTGGTGTTGAATGGTAGGAAAGGCAATTGTGTTCCCATGGCCTTGCACAAGTACTGCTGGTCCGATGTTAACTTGAACCTGGCAATTTCATAACTCTTCCAAAGTTTGTTCTCCCTGTCGTACTTATCCTTACGACGCATGTTTTTTGTATCAAGATCAGTCTGCAACTTCACTAGTAAAGAGTCACAGCGATTATCCAATGCTTTAGCAAGCTTATCATCGTGTAATGCAACAGTGTCAAAACTTTCCACTGTATCTTTGTAATCACTTGCATTCACCCAATTAGGATAAAGAACCATTACGTGGTTCTTTCTAACCAATGACTGCAACGAATCGATCAACCAAGTATCATAATGACCTATCTTGGGATAATCAGGCCGGCGGCGTTCGGAAGTTCGATGGTTATGGCGATGTCTTCTCTCGGATAAAATTACAGCAGACATTTCGATTCCAATGTGCCAACTACCGAATGTATCAGCAAGATTCTTGTGAAAGGCTTCAACTCTGTTTGTTCCACGACAACATTCAATCTCCTCCATACCGAACTTGTTCTTCTTCACTGATCCATCTGGATTTA
>JALLAU010001046.1:0-11373 GCA_036939495.1 Thalassiosira hispida
GAGTGGAGTACTCTTGCCTACGTACGGTCTAACTACTCCAGTGTGGTAGTAGCTGGTGGCCAAATGCCTCCTGAGAGAGGGACTCGAACCTGCGACCTGGTGAATAAGTCATTTTTGATAAGGTTCATCAAACCGCTAGACCAACGGATCTAGCGGTTTGATGAACCTTATCATCCTCTCGACAGCCTCGACCTCCGTCTACAGCCTCACGCTCAAAGTGCTGTTGAAAGAGACGGACCTTCTCAGTGACAAGGCATTTGACTGGACTGACAAGAACAACAACAAAGTGAATATATGTCTGAGTTGACTGGCTCTGGACTGTCGCCGTCATGCCCAATGGTGTTACGAGGGAAGGAAGGAAGAAGGAAGGTGGCAGAGGGAAGCGCTAGCCTCTGCAAACACTCACAATGCGTCTACTTCAACTGCCAGTGCATCAGATGCGGAAGCTCAAACATATTCAGGTTTACTACATCCACGTGCAGAAGAAACCGTAGAGGGGTGGCCGATTCCAGATCCCAATGCTCTTCAGTCATTTACCGACGACCATTTCGATTTCTTCAAAAAGCATAACAGCCAAAGTCCGCCACGATATGTAGACGATACAATCGCTGCCGACTCGAGACAAAATATCTCAAACCGAAGAAGGGTCAGTCGATGATTATTCATATCCTGCCATCGATCCCAGTCCGTGCTATTGCAAACGGCCTCTTGAAAGATTGCAATGTTTCTATCTATCTCAATAATTACTCAGTTGGTGCCTGTGATGCCATGTACTTGAGGCTATTTTGGGGTAGGATGGCATTCGATGCGCTCCTGACTACTTTCAATGTTGTGGCAGGACCCAACAATCCTCACCGGCTGAAATCGATTCAACGTGTAGAGCAGGAAGTTCGAATGCATCGTATGTCCCTCAGACTGTTTATTGTCCCCGTGTGGCGTGGGAGAGTTCCTGAGAGTTCACATTAGGCTTGTCGATGAGTGCCCAGATTTCGAACCATTATCTAGAGCACCAAAAGTTTTGGGCCATCAACGTATCCCGATAAGTCAAGGAGGAGGAGATTCTCATGATCGAAGCAGGAATCAATGCGGCTAAGAAGAGTATTTACTGGACCCTACTATTGTCGATGGTAAAAAAATAGGAAGTTATCTTGATTGCCGCGACGAGAGCAGCGGTTGATTGACAAAATGAAGTATCTATGAAGGAATCAGTATTGCTACTGTAGAGATCCTAAGTATCCAGTAAAGAAACTAACATCTAACATTATTTCATCAAAGAGACTATCGTTGTCACCGATTTCTTTACTAGTTAACAATGTGGCGCTTGGTGTCACCTATTTTACCTAGACAAAGCTAGATCTAGTAGCGATCATTTAGAACCTGGAGCCGTGGTCACTTTCCTACTAAATTACTTCTATGGATTGCTCAAACATTGCTTTCCGTCGTGGGATCCGAAATCTGATTCGGATGCTACAGAGGGCGTACCCAAAGCGGAGGAGTATGCATTGCGAGAGCAGTTAGTTAGGTTTGCAAATTAGGATTTCGTGTACTACAGGAAGTCTTAAGGTCTTAAGAACAGCAGATCTGTTTTCTATAATATTAAGGTATCTAATCTGTACAGGTTGGACTGTTTTTTTACTGCTAAAACATGATATCATTCGAGCACACAGGTCAAACATTTTTTGATGAGAGATGCAGAGCATCGCTAAAGACTTCCCAATTGTCCCCCCAATATAGTCCACTAGGTTGTGGCAGTGCACGTTTTACGCTCGAGCCACCACAATTTGTCAGAACAACAAGTGTTGGCTGAGCTGTATGTTTGATCCCAGTTCTTTGCCTAGAGATGTTAACCAAATTATACAGGAGCATGGCGTGAGTTATTCTAATAGACATTGTTGAGCATAATAGATCTAGAGCTAAATGACATCAGTGTTCTTACCAAGCCTCCACATGGTGATGCCCCCTTGCAGTCTTTGACGCAGCGGTTACGTTTGTGATCCACATACCACCCGTTACTTCCGGCAGATGAAATGGGAGTATTTGTTGAATCTGCTTCACAGCTCGTACTGGGGACCCACCCCAGTTTATCAGAACAGCAGCTGGTAGCTGAATCGTGGAGCGCCACATGGGCAGACGTTACAACCCCACCACAGGTTGAATTTGTGGATGTATCGCAATCCTGGACGCATCTTTCATCGAGCCAATCAACATACCACTGCAGAGTGCCTATGGGAGTACTTAGTAGAGATTCCGCCGAGCAAACAGCGGTCGAGATCCAAGAAAGAGTGCTCTCACAGCAATCTGCATCAGTTGCATGCAAAGTCTTCCATATTGCTACGTTTCCGCCACATGTCCCACCATCAGCTTCGCGGAGATAAAGGGAAAGCAGACAGACCAAAAGCATTAAGAAGTTAGGTCAAACAGCAAACATGACTTAGATGCCAGAAGGAAGATCAATTCATGCAAACATAATAACTCACAGATTGGGCAATCTCGTTGGCAGATCGATTTTAGATGATTTACATACCAACGACCAGATGAGATTTCCGTTGAGTTCCCACCACTGTTTACGATACAATTGTCGTAATCTTTTGGAATTACGAATTGTTCAAAGTGATTGGCAACAAAAAAGGAAGCAGTCAATTGTTAGCAGAATTGCGATTATATTTTTTGGACCAGCAGACCACGGGCAACTCACCGTATTTATAGTAGCGCTCGCAACACATGTTCAGTTCATCGTATACCCACTATTGATGCGAAAAGGAAAGGCCGAAGTGTAAATAAGTGTTCACAAAACAAAATCCTACTGTCCACACATAATGGCTTACCGAAGATGGAGTGTTACGCATGTAATCAGGCACATCCCCATCACTTCGACACTTTAAGGAGCCATCCCATGCTGGATAATATCCTATTGAGCCACTATCATCAAGTCCCATACAGTCAGAATATGCCTACATCGTGGTGTGCACATAGATAATGTTGGAGAGAGAGAGAGAGAGTGAGCGAGAGAGGAGAAATAATTTCTTCTCTGACTCTTGTTTGTGCCACAACACAAAGTACATAATATGCAGTTACAAGAAACACGGAACAAAAAAAAACGCACCCAAGTATAGTATCGAGCACAACAAGCGTCGCGGCTACCTTCAATGTAACCACCATTGTGCTCCATGTACCAGGCTGCGTTCGGGAGTGGATGAAAGCATTAGATATCGAAGCTGGTGTCAGAAGACAAGTATATAAACCATGTTGAACAAGGATAAGTCAATGAGACAGAATTACTCACGTTGGTTGCCATCATTAAGACAGTATTTTCCGTGTTTCCAGGCAGGGTACCAGAGGGAAAGAAGCGCAAGAACAGTAACCACCAAATCGCTGAAGGTATGCTTCTCAACTGCAAGTTTAATATCCAGATCCCAGTTTTCCAGTGCATTTGCTTCCAATGCTTTGGTGAAAGCTCCTGAGTCGATTTCTTTCTGCATGCTTTCTGTCACTGACTCATAGAGAGCATTGGACACAGCTTGAGAGTCGGTGCATCCACCGTTTGAACAAGCTGCTTCCAATACAATCTCATATTCAATAGTAATATGGCCATCAAGTCTACGAGAGACTGATTCCAAGTGACGGCGAAAGAAATATTCTTTATCCACAGGAATTCCATTTATGCTTTTTATGATCACACTCACGAGCCTCCTATCGCCAGTCGCCAGGTTCGCTATTACCTGTCCGGCAATTGTCTCTGCAACAACACTGACAATGACATCAATCTCTGCTTGGGACTCCGGGACACCAAAGCCCTGGATGGAAATCAACGCTGGAATTCTGATTTTAACAAGTGCTCTCTTGGGTGTTGGCGCTAATGAGACGAAGGCTGAAGGTGACATGGTAGGGATGCCGCTAGGAGATCGTGACGGGAGCAAAGTGGGGGGCGCAGTCGGGGTGGTAGTTGAAGATGGTACATCACTCGGGGATTCCGTCGATGGCGATGGCGCAAAGGTAGTAGAGGGTACTTGGCTTGGGATTTCGGTGGGGACACCAGAAGGAGCATCTGTGGGGACACCGGAAGGCGCATCTGAAGGTGCATCTGAGGGAACAGACGATGGTGGGTCGGTAATTTTGGAATACTTAATAACCCCTGAGAACCTTCGCAAAATATAGAAACAGAACTCAGTATGAGAATGAGAGATATTTAATATGATGAAATTGTGGATCAGCCAGTGAGCCACAGCTTACCGGTAGTCACCGTAATCTCCAGCAGCGAACCGAGTATTGCCAATTTTTTTCCCCGTGAAGAGAGACAAATCATCGACTTCTTGAGAAGTCCCTTCGGATTCTTTAAGAACTTTAATGAGCACACCAACACTGGCTATGTAGAAGCTCTGAGTCTGACCCGCGTATATGGTTACGGGGTCAATTGACGATGAAGGCAACATGACAGGATTAGCGTTTGATGCCAATGTGACATGCCCAATCTCCGTCCAAGAGCCCTGGTTAGTAGGAGCCTCCGCCCAAGACCCTGCCTTCGTGTAGACATGAAACTCAAACTGGTTCGAGAGTCCAAAGTGTTCTACATGGAAATTTTCCACAACAATTGCACGATTTGGGACAACATTAAACATGATGCCATATGCACCGGCTACTTCACAATCTATACATGTGGTCGTCAATGTAAATCTTTCAACAGATGGCATGTAACTGGTACTCGGAGCTTGGCTTGGCCGAAATGAAGTGGACGGAGGCTGGGAGGGTTCCAAACTTGGATATTCGGATGGCACAATAGAGATGGACGGAGACTCCGATGGGTTCATACTTGGCTCGTCCGTTGGCTGGGGAGATTAACAAATTAAAGATCAAAGGGATTCAGATGTTAAAGACTGGCATTCAAATTCAAAGGAAAAGCGGGGTCTTCTTTTTATGCAAAAGGACACAGATGAAGAAAAAGTAAAGAACTGACCTCATAAGATGGAGTATCTGACGGCATACTTGATTCAGTGGGGCTTTGCGAGGGCTCCACACTAATAGAGGGTTTACTTGAAGGCTGCATGGATGGATACTCACTTGGCTGGAAAGACACTGACGGCGCACTTGATGGCTGCATGGAAGGAATTGCGCTTGGCTTGATAGACGTGGACGGACTAACGCTCGCTTTTGGTGTGGGCTCAAAAGATGTCGATGGAGCTTCAGATGGTGGTTCTGAGAGGGTGGGTGAACTAGATGGCACTTGTGACTGTGAAGGGGGCTGTGATTCACTTGGTCCTTCGCTTGGTGCCTCGGTATCAATCGGCCGGTATCTGATGATAGCATTCTGCATGTTATAACTCGCTCCTCCCGGGCCTTCGTGCATAAATATTCCAGAGGTTGAATTACCATATCCGAAGGGCTTGTTTTCGGAAATGCCAGCAAACATGACACCCTCCATGATGGAAAGTCGGTCATCCGAGGCCCAAACTCCGTTGAGGTAATCTACTCCGCTCAGCAGGGCCGAAAGTAATGGCCTGTCCTTCCCATATGTCTCGACAATGGCAATATAAAAGGCACGGGTGCTTCCGGGCCCAACATACTGCGCTGGGAAGGTAATCCTACGTGGATGCTCCCCCTGGCCCTCCTCGGATGTGTAGTTGGTATAGCTCTTGATGAGATCCCATTTAGTTTCGTCATCGTATGCATGATAGTGGCTTCCTAAACGGGAATATACGCGGATGTTCATAGGATACGTCGACTGCGTTAAGGGGGAAATATTTAAGAAGACAATGAGTGTGGACATTCCTTTGACGAGAAAAATATAATGTCAACTCGTAGCAGTACTCACCATCTGCGAGAAAGTAATGCTGTAAACTTCAAGTGCACCAGCCGCAACAACATCAAACATCACACCATCACCCGAGTTACCTTCCTGATATTCTCCTCCGCCGCTTGGTGTTGGTAGCTCGACGAGTGCATAGGTTGGCATGGGGGAAATCGTCGGCTTGAGCGTTGGTACATAACTGATACTTGGCCGCGAGGATTGAATGTCTGATGGTTTGCCTGACACGGATGGGATTGCGCTTGGGATCAACGAAGCGGAGGGCCTTTCGCTGATACTTGGTTGAGAGGATGGTTCGCTTGAGGGCAGACCCGTTGGCATCGATGTCCCGGCCAGTGAGTAATGGATGTTCCCCCAAAATCTGATGGGTCTAGGAGAGTTGTTGGGGGGGTCCTTAAATGTTATTCCCCAATCGTCACACGGATCCCACTGCTTGGCGAGGCCCTCATGGACACGGATATCACTATTTTCGAGTCCAGGGTCGGTGCCCAACAAAATCTCTCCCGGCCTAGTTATAATCTTTCTCTTTCTAATAGGATCCTCGATGGTAATGTAAAATCCCATTGAGCTGCCCTTCTCAACATGTACGGGCGTCGAGAAGGTATCATCTGGCAAAGCCACGGGGTCGAAAGACGGCGAGGGGGAGACTTTAAGCGTGGCAATTTCCGTCCATTCCGCTTTAGCTTTGCCATCGCCAAGTGATCCGTCATAGAAACCGCCAGGGGAAGTGTACACGGACACCGTGACTGGTAGCCACGCATACTCAGTCTCAACCGCAAAGATAATAAACCCAAGGTTATGGATGAGGATATTCTGAGAAACGGCATGCACCCCAAACATCATCCCATCGTAGGCGGTGGCGCCATCTATCTCCAGCGGTGAAACACTGGCACTCAGCTGTTGCAAATTTTGGAGAGAGCGACCAGGACTAGCCTGTGGAATGTGCTTCATGTCAGTACTTTGGACAGAAAAGCTTTCACTTTCATCTTCAGGCTGGATCAATGGAACAGCAGGCATCTCGTCTACTCTTTGAAGGAAACGACCTCCTCCTCCTCCCGACTGAATTTAATTCAGAGATGGAGAATGTGGCACGGAGGTTAGTAGAAGCAATAAATCAAATTACTCATCAAATTTCTCGCGCGAAAATGCAATTGCTCACCTGATTACAGAGCTCTTCATCATACGTGTATGTCGATATGGAGTTGCACGTGACTTTGTCGAAGAATCCCATCAGTTTCCATTCAGGCCGGACCGTCGAGTCCTCATCCTTGCAAACGTAGGACCGTACCATTTCGTCCTGGCCGACATTGCCGTGATTTGGAAACTGGTTGCTGCCGAAGGCGGGCGAGAAGTGATATGGATCGGGCCCGAAGTACGTCGCTACTAAGCCGCACTTGATGTAAAAGAAGGGGACTGTTTACAAACAGGAAAAGGAAAGGAAGAGAGCGCATGTATATTAGTACATATTCATATAAATCAGGAGAGTATTGGTCCACGATGTATAATATATATTGTACTCACCCATGCCGGAGTACGGTGTCGATTTTCCCGCGCAGGTAAGCTCTGCATCCCCGTTCCCGCATCCAGTATCTGTGCCTTTCACCTGCAGGGCAGCATTTACAACAAACTTGCTTTCATGTGTGTAAACGTCAACACTACGTGGATCCCATTCTTCCAGCTCAATTTGGGATATCTTTGTCTTGCCAGCGAGATCTTCGGCGGTGATGCGAACATTTGTTAAAGCACTCGTGAACCTGTTATGGAATCAAACAATGATGGCACGGGCAGGGTAAATCGTGAATCAGTGACAGATGCCACGTTCAAAAAAATGAAAATTAATCATGACACGAATAATGATAAGCGTACATGAATGAACGATTGGAATAGGTGCTTCCCGCCTGTAGCAAAGCGCCATTCCACCAGTTGACAGTGAATACCGTATAATCTCGAGTCCCAACACCCTGCTTGGTACTCCCGACCCTCCTACGGCCTTTTCCGTCCACGCTACCGTCTGGTGCATAGTCTTGACCTGTCCCGTAGACGAAGGTAAACGTATCAAGATTGGCAGGGTCATAGCCCACCGGGGCCTCATCAGGGTAGGCGGAACGAACTGCAATGAGAAGATCGGTAGCCCCATGCGTGTTATCAAACATAAGATTGACTGAATCAATGGCAGTTTGCGTATCCGTTTCGAACACGGTGAAGTGCACATATTGATCAGAGTTCTTCCACGACCAATGACGGACGTAGGCGACATTCAACATTTGAGAAGTTGCTGTGTTGTAGAATCCAAGATTCACCCATGGGGCACAGGAGTCTACGCCGGTAGAGTAGACACGCGTGTTGCCAAAGTTTCCATCTCTCATTTTACACTTGAGGGCAACGTAGGTATCCTCCCACATACCGTCCGACACACAGTTGGGACTGCTATTGGCGTCTACCTTGAGCTGGATCCGAGTGTAACCTTCATTATCAATTTGATCTTGTGTGCAAGATTTTACCATGCAAGTCGCCTGGTCAATGGAGCAGGTAGGGTCGCTGCCCTTGCGACACCACAATTCGATTGGAGTGACGGGATGGTCCACGAACAACCCATCCTCGACGAAGGTAGTGTACCCGCGGGTGTCAGCAATATCCTTGCGTATTCCGCGACCAGCCAGGCCGTTGCCGTCGTATGGCTCTTCTCCATCCAATCCCCAAGGACACATCTTAAGGTAATGGTTCTCGACGTTGTTGAAATCGAGGTTGCCTGTGGTATCGGGTTCCAGCGCATATGGGAGCTTACTGCTGCGCACTCCTCCCCACCCGACGTTGAAATACCCCTGATCCACGAGGTCGGAATTTGAGTCAAGGGGGTCCGCAAAGCTATTTGTTGTACATAGACAAGAAATAAAAGTGAGACAAGGGTGACAAAGTGCATGCAGGCTGTCCTTAATTCATCCAAACAACTTACTTGTGAATCATTTGAGTATGCTCAATAGTCCCATTTCCACAATTGGTATACCTATTGATATATATAATTGGGCTCGTGAACGGTGTGGGAACATGCGCTGACGTTCCCCAACTGGCAAAGGTGCAAGAATTACCCTCACAATGCTTGGCCAAGCTTGGCGAGTAGAATGGCACGTCCGTGTAGGATGGGTCACGTTGGTACGCCCCCGCCTGATGGATGAAGTAAGGCCTGCAGCCGGCTTCCGTGGTGTCGTTCGGGTCGCAGTAATCGGCAAAGGTCCTATTTCCATCATTGTGATTCTGTCTTGAATTAAGGCCGCCGTTGACCGATACCATCTGCTGGACCTCGTCGATCCACGGAGCATCTGGATGCTTTCTTTGGGGTGGGATGGTTTCGCCCCACATGTTAGGAGTGAAGTGAGAGTACATGTTCCCGCCCGTGCCTACACGGATCTCCCAATTCAGCTTGGAGTCAGAGCCATCGGTGTGGGACATGAAGGCTTGGAATAAATCATTCTCGAACCCGACAAACGTAGTTTCCCAATCGGACAGGGTGTTTGTGCCTCCTTGTTCTTCAAAATCAAAACTGAAGGATGTTTCGTCTTCGAGCGAGGGGCAAGTACTAGGTTCAAAGTCTAAGTACGACATGACGATATCCTCGAGCATTGCCTTTTCAAGTCTCTCGTTGGGCAGGATGAACGAGGGCTGAGAGGATGGCTGAGAGGATGGGTCTTGGGATTCGCTCGGTGTGCTCGACGGCAATGTGGACGATGAAGGCAAGGACGAACTGCTTGGCTGTGACGAGGGATCCCGTGACCCAGCGAAATAGTAGATAGACCCTAGGAATCGGAAAGAGTTGTGGGAATTACCGAAGGATCTACTCCAATCATTCTTGTATATGCCCTCGGAAACGGCCATGTCGTCATTGCCAAACCAAGTTTGGAAGTCAAAGGGCTCAGTGTATATACTGGAGCATGTCGAGCTGCTCTCGCGATCCATCCCGATTTCGTTATTGTCCGATTCATCAATGACCAAATATATTCCCTTGGTGGTACCAGCGAGGATGAGGATTGGTTCGAATCTGTAAGAAAAGGGGGTTCGGGACAGAGAAGGAAAGAGATGGGTGAATGTTGGTTCAACAAAAGGGGTGCGAAGCAATAAGAACAACAAAACTAACCCATAATAATCACTATGACGCTGTTCCAAAGGCATAGGATAAGTCAATGTAGCCCCGGGACTATACGCATCCGGACTTCCAACCAATTCCCACGCATCTGGATTATTCTTCTCGTACCAAAATGGTCCATCCCGTGTATAAATGTTGACGGTCATGTTACCTCCCCGAACGAATGGGATACGAAAGTTGTGTATCGTGATATCGGCATCCTTGGCGGTCACATCGAACATGACACCATGCTGTACTTGAATGGTGAAAGAGGCGGGTGAATCAATCTGTTGGAATTGATCAAGTCCAATGGTATTAAACGTAGGCCATTCGCTGGGGGTGCCGCTCGGTTCGAAGCTCACACTTGGTACCAAACTAGGTCCTTCGCTCTTGGTGGGCGAGGTTGTAGGGGATTGCGTGGGTTCTTCGCTCGGGAGCAGGGACACACTTGGGCTCTCACTTCTTGTGGGACTATGGGTAATACGCACTCTCCTATTCGTCGCCATCCAACTAGCCTGATTATGGGTAGTGCTGCAATCATTGTTGGCATCACCCATGGGTCTACCATCCTCCATATATAATTGATTAGAAAAATAATTGATACGATGGCACCATTGATTGGGGCAATTGTATGCCATTACTGTACGCCACTCTTGTAGGGTGTCGTGCCATCCATAGTAGGATTTGCTTTGGTCTGAACCTTGAGAGTTCAGACGATCGTGCCAGCAGCCAAAATTATGGCCGACTGTCATGGATATATGATTTCACGGGTGTATGGTATGGTAGTAATGGCAAGAATGGTGTGTGTGTGTGTGAGCAAGTCAGTGTCATGGGGGGAACAGGCAAGGAATATTATCGGCACATTATCATCATCACAAAAAACTTACGCTCATGTGCGAATACAGCTTGATGCGCATATCTTGCTTTAGTTACACTAAACGCCATCCTAGTAGTTGGACCCACCCATGCAATACCCCCACACGTCCCAGCGGTGCGCGACGTTAGTAGGGCAGCAAGATCCCCGCCCCAGTCATCCCTAAGGTCGTATATCTCGTCCATGTATTCATCGCGGCTTCCTTTCCATGGTGGATCGGAAAAATGACCCAAGACCTCACTACAAGATCTACCTGTATCGTCATAGCCTGCCATGTAGTGTACGTAGGTTAAACGCAATTGAAAGGTAATATCAGAGTTTAAGTACGAAGCGTTGGTATCTGCCACAGCGTCATGGGCACGCTTGACGATGTTTCTATGATTGATTTCATCAAAAAAGTATGTTGCGTCTTGGGAATCACATTCGCTGATACTGAGTCCATTTATCTCGCATAGGGCGTGTTTGGTGTATGCCACCTGTGTGTAGAGTTGGAAGTAAAGGTGAGATTTGACATGCCGATCGAAAATTGGACGAGATATTCCAATGTCTCCCCCCACCCCCCTTGCCCTCTCTTGGAAAGGG